>PVHP010011007.1:0-39436 GCA_004024765.1 Zapus hudsonius
TAAAGGTATTGTGCGTATGGCTATAAATCATTAATTCAGAATTTTCCATTTGTTTTACCTTTTAAACTTATTTTTGACAGTTTCACACACAGTACATAGTACTTTGAACATATATACTGTCCAATTTACTCTTATGACCTTCCCTCTCCTGATGAACCTCTTATTTCCACCATGTACCACCTAATAGAATCCCCAGCTACCACCAACTGCCATTAGCTCCTCAGAGAAGGGTTTGAGATCCTCCCACATCTATGATGGAATGTTGACTGGCTCTATCTTGTGCAGGTCTTATATAGGCAACCCATACCTGCTGTGAATTCATGAGTGCAATGGTTTTGTCATGTCCAAATGACAGAGTTACACAGCCTTCCTGCCTATGCTTCATCTTTTACATTTTTTTCTTCTCCTCTTCTGTAATGTGCCCTAAGCCTTGGAGAAGGTGATACAGATGTCCCATACAGAGTTGAGTACTCAATGGTCACTTGGATCAGTTATTAGTGTCTTCATTAATTTATACTCACTGCAAAAAAAAAACTTTTTGACTTTTGCACCAGTGGGCACATCTTGCCTGATATGTCAGTACTGTAACATACATAACCCACTGCCAAGTGAGACCATTAATAAATTTTCTCACTCACCAATCTGCATAGTACTTTCCAGCCTTATGACAGGCAGCCTGCTAGGAGACTTCTAGCTTAGTACCAAGTTGATTGTCAGTATCTTGCAACCAAAGCATGTGGTGTTTTCAGCAATAGGGTCTTAGGATCTAGTTCTGGTGGGCAACCAAGAGCAATGGCAATAGCCTGTATTGTTTTGGAGGCTTCTCTGACCAACAACTCACTGTGACCTATCCTACCTCTGGCACTGGGGTTTTGCTGTAACAGTCTATAGCTTTAGGGCACAGAATTATCCACACCTCTAGAGTCCTTGTACACAAGCTCTCTCTTTATAAAAATTATATTATTTAATTAGCTAACTAAGAAGTAGGTTTTCAAGACGTAGTTTTGGTTAACCCTCTCCCCTCCCCTCTTCTCCTCCACCCCCTTCTCTAATCTGATACTTTTCTATACATTCATGTCTTAATTACAAAGAGGAGCTTCAAGAATAATATTGGAATCATTATACCTGCAGTTGTATACTATGTGTACTGTTACTGGAAGGAATGATTTTTCTTTTCATGGAATATTAGAATTGAAAGGAACCTCAGGTTATCTAGTTGTGCTCCTTGACATTATAAATGAAGAAATGGAGGTTCCAAGCTGGGCATGTTAGAGCATGCCTTTAATCCTAGCACTTGGCAGGCAGAGGTAGGCGGATCACAGGGAATTTGAGGCCAGCCTGGGACTACAGAGTTCCAGGTAAGTCTTGGCTAGAGTGAGGCCCTATCTCAAAAAATAAAAAGAAAAGAAAAGAATATAGGCTTCAACAGGTGACATGAAGGACCTGCTATCACAGGGCTAGATCATCACTAAAATTAGAACTGGTGTAATTGTTCTGATTGTACTTCCAGTGGTTTGCCAGCCCATGTCCTTTGAACCCATTGTCAAGAGTAGCTTATATCTATGAAGATGTTACAGAACACAGGGCCATCCGACTGAGGTTGTAGGTGCAGAATGTACTCATGCTTTAGGGTTGGCTGTGCTTGACTTTTCTCTGGGGAAGTTTTGGTAAATATTTGCAGAATAAAATGAACATCTTTTTGTCATTACATTCATTTACTATCTTCCTTTTTCTCTGGCTAAGTACTTTGTGGGGCACAGAGTAGTGTCAAACAAAATGAAGCTTCAGTTAGCCCTAACTGATCACTCTTTTGATTCCTGTGGTTCTTTTTCATCTAAGGTGGGGTACCTTTAATTTCCAGCTAAATTATTTAATGTAGTCCCAACTGAACTATATAAGGAATACTGAAAGAGGTGTGTTCTTTTTTTTTTTTATTTTATAGAGGCAATAAAATGTGAAAAAAAAAGTAGTTGTACTCTGAAAATTACTTTCATTTGATTCTAAAAGTAAGCCGAGTTTACCTTTCTGGCTGGTTTTACTTTCTTTTAAAACCTAATTATTAATACATGCACATAAATTATACATATTAATTAATTTATTATGATATATCCATCCATCCATACACACACGTCTTGTGCTTTTACTTCCCAAGGCATAATCTTCTCTGGTCATAATTTGAAATACATAAGAAATGTAAATGTGCTTTGTTACCACTGGGAAGTTGGTTGATATTTTGAGTTAAATTGAAAATCTTTAAGTAATATCATCTACTTGATAAGGAAATTTTATCTATTGGCCTTCTGTGATACACTACTAGTTTCTCTCATTTCTTGGGTTTGGACCTACACCATTTCCTGACTTTTAGTCTCTGGGTTCTTTCCATCACCTTTATTCTTTTCCTCTTCAACATCCTTAATACTGTGATGCCTTACTGAGTATTTTAAGTATGCACACTATTCTTACCTTATATAACCAACAGATTCTGAATCCTTTCAAAAAATCCTCTGCTGTATGTTAACTGGGAATTTCCAGTAGGTACATTGATTTTGCTTATTCCTTTGAGGGTCTTACAAACTCTCAGTACACATGATATCTAAACATAATTTCATATCCTCAGTCACTGAATCGCACAACTGAGCTTTGAGGGCAACCTCTTGCCCATCAGGTGTGTACTTTGTATTACTGACTTTGATCAGAATTTCTGGCCTATTAGAGGAGGATTGTCAATGCAGTGTTAAAGGAGGAACATAAAATATGTAGAAATACGGATGCTAGATTAGGTTGTAAGAGATTGGAGTGAAACCTGACTCTCTTATCTATACTGATAAAAAGTATCCTTTATCTCAGCAATAATAATATTGAACTAGATTTTTCTTTAAATACAAGAGTGAGATCAGAAAGAGACTTGAACGAGGTGTTAAAAAGCTTTAATACCAGGCTGTTACTGGTCCATGACATCAATGTACCTCAAGTGGATTCTAACACTACATATGGGAACACAAGGTTTGTATTAAGAAAATGAGAACATAATTGAGAAACAAAAAGAAGGTCAGGAATTTAGAAAAAATAATGCATAAACCATACAGAAATATTTTGTATTTATGATGTTTATTAGTGGAGTAAATTAGGGTATTGTCTTTTTCTCCTAATAGTTGATAAAATACAGTTCATTTGTAACAACAGGCTTAATATTTAATTTGGATTATATTGGGTAAGAATGCTTGAATCACTTAAAGCAGTCTGGTTTGACAATGATTTCACATTGGAGGGTGTCACCTGTACACATTTTTTCTCATTCCTATGTTTGTTGTTATTGTCATATTAGGAGCTCAAGGGGTCTCTTCAAAAGAATTTCTTCTCTATTTCCTTGGTGCTGATTAAGTGCCCTTGTCAGCATTCTGTGAACAGTTATTTTGATGAAAATACAAGTGTTTTCTTTGACCTTTGCACATGGGTGAAGCAGACCTTTGAAGAAGCTGATAAGAATGGTGATGGCTTATTGAATATTGAAGAGATACACCAATTGATGCATAAACTAAATGTCAACCTGCCCCGAAGAAAAGTAAGACAGATGTTTCAGGTAAGTTTTAACAATTGTGTTGGTCTGATGTAAAGCACACAAAGATTACTGGTATACTTAGGATTATTAAAAATATATTTTATTTTATTCAAGCTAATATTACTTGCTTTGTACTGTTTTATTTTATTTGAAGAGAGGAATTTTGTCTCACCCATGGAAAACATAAGCTTCAGAAACTTAACATGGATATAAAAGTTTTATTTTCTCAAGTGCTTTTTTGTTGTTGCTATTTTCAGAGAGCATTTATAAACTTTTCCTGGCACTTAAACAATAGAGTGAACTTGATTAAGTCCTTTTGAGAGGATGCAAATATCTCCTCTGCCTGTTTCACAGGTTTTTTGTGACAATTAGAAATAAAGATCAAGTAACAGTTGAAAAACTGCACTTAAGGCATTTAGTGCTTTCTCTTTTGTTTCTCAAGAGTATGAAATTTAAAAACACGAGGTTTGGAAGTGCTAAGCTCTTCTACAATTTGCTGACCTCTCCAGAAGCTCCTTCCATACACTTTGGTGTTAGACAGGATGCTCTTTCCCTTTAAATTCTTGAGGCAAGTCCTGGACTGGAATATACTCTGTATTGCATCCAGAAGTGAGGCCAATTAAGTTTAAATTTGGGCAAAGACAATGTTAAACTGTCAGTGAGGAACTGAGTATTCTTTATAAAAGGCACTTATTTGGAGATAAGTTAATAAATACTTCAACAAGTAGTTACAGGGTGAAAGGTTCCCGCGCAATAATTATTAGAGACAGATAGTTTAAAGTCAGCATCTCTCAAGATGGATTATTCAAACTCTTTGGAGGGAAAGCTGAGTGGTATCATTGACATGGGGGCTAGAAGAGCATGAGAGGGGCCTGAGTGTCAGACAGAAAGATCATCTTAGGGGAAGAAGTACACGTGATTGCATTGCAGTTCTGAAATGCTGAGAGACTGGTGTTTCTAGCAATGCATTCTTTTTCTTTTTTACCTCATTAAGATTCCTCTTTTTCACTAATTTTCTTTTAAAAAATCAGCTTTTGGTCTTTTGTATTATGGCTCTCCCAACCCTTACCACCATGTTATTACACTGTTTTTGTGTGTAATTTCTTCTTTAGTATTTTGACTTGAATTGTTAACTTCTTTTTTGTTGTTATTGTTGTTTTGTTTTGCTTGATTTTTTATTTTATTTTTGAGATAGGGTCTCCTTATATAGAATACGTTAGTTTCCAATTAACAGTCACTCTGCCTCAGTCTTTTTTTTTAAATTATCTTTATTGTCCAAAATTAGATACATTGAGCAAATATTGTGCTTATATTCCCATTTTCCTCTTCCCTGGCCCCAATCCACTGGGTATCCTCCTCGGTGGGCACACTGGATCAATCCATGTGGTAAGGGGTTATGGATAGCACAGGAGGCATCAAAGTTGCCCCACTTTATGTATTGTAGCTGAGGGGGGTAATGTCTCTGGGGAATCTCTCCCACCATGGCTCTTACAATCTTTCTGCCCTCTCTTCTGCTCAGTTCCCTGAGTCATGGAGAGTGAGTTTTCAGCCTGTTTTTTGTTGTTGTTGTTGTGAACTTAAGTGTCTCTGTGCTTCTCCTTTAAGTTGTGTTGGAAGTCATTGGTGTCTGTCTCGCTGACATCCTGGGTTGACTGATTGGCTGTGGTTATAGGTCTCTTTCTTGCCCTGCCACTCTCTCAAGTGTTTCACTAGGGGCCTACACAATAGGCCTGGTGTGGTTCATCTCTTGCTGGGATATCAGCCTTCAGTCTGCAGCTCATCGGTGGAGTTGGAATGACCACAGCTCTCTCACTGCCTTCTGAAAAATACAAACAGAATCTCCATCAGAGTGAGTGTGAGATAGGGTAAATGAGACAGACATTTCTAATTTGGCAAAATTCTATTGAGAATTAGTCTCTAGGTAGTTCTCTGGTAATGGTGATTTTTTTCTGGAGCCCCAGTTTTTGGTTCCCAAAGGATTTTGCCCTGAGTCCCAATTCCAGTTAAGGTTTCCTTGTCACTGAGTGGATTTCTTGGCCAATTTAAAAGCTGCTGATTCCCGCCCCCCTTGGTTTTGGCGCCTCTATTGCACCAGTGATCATTTCTTGGTCCATTGATTTCTCCCAGAAGGAAGTGTGTTCAGCCTTCTCATGGCGAAAGTCTGCATTTTGTATAAGTGGTCTCTGCTTTCTCCAAATTTCGTTGACCAATTTCCCCTGGCAGCTTATGCTGTGCCTTCCAGCACTGCACTTGCTACCATCTGGGAATTGGATACCATTCTGGATCTCTCAGGGACTCTTGGTGTTGTTCAATGTCTTTCTGTAGTTTCTTCAGCAATAGGATCTTACCTTTGGCCTAGAGTGGGTATTCAAGGGCTTTGACAGAAACCTGTCTTGTTTTGGGCACCTTGTAGGTCTCTTTAATCAACAGCTTAGTGTGGGAAGGATCCAATGACTGGGACTGGGAGTTGCAGGTCTGATCAATTTTTCATGGGGTTTGGTTTCCTCCCCTTCCATTCATGGCCCCTCTTACTAGACAATACCCACTTCTTTCTCAAGAGATTACTGTATGAAAGTAAGGATTTTATGATTTCAATTCGTTATCGGTTTAGCTTTGTGACAAATAGACATCAAAGTTGTGATACATCTACATGATGGTATTTTACTCAGCAGAAAGGAAAAATGACGATGAAATTTAGAGAAAACTGGTCTGACTTGTAGCAGATCTTACTTAGCGAACTCACAAAAGAACATAGAATCAAATGCTGCATATTCTCCCTCATATGCAGTACCTAACCAGGATAAGCTTAAACTCCAAGCAAACCTAGCAGGGGAAATGAGAGACTGTGAAAGAGGTAGAAAGAATGGGAGGAGTAGGGGGGAGTATGGGGTGGGGGACTTATACAATATGTCTCAGTCTTTTGAATGCTAAGATTACACATGGGTGCCAGTGCAACCAGCTCCTAAGGTTCTGGTTTTAAACAACTTTTATTTCTAATAAGTTTTACTTCAAACTTTCCTTTAATTGCAACTTTTAATTTTAACTTTATCACTCAAAGCTATTAGATTATTTCTGCTAATATTGGGAGTTGAAATTAGGGTCATATAAATTTTAATATGTAAGTAATTCACTTTAACATGTTTAATTTAATTTCCTATTTATAAATATAATATATTGCGTCCATAGTGTTTTATTTTAAGAGTTCTTCATTAATTTATTGATACACTATGGTTAGAGAAATTTGTTTATGTGGTTTGGTTATTTATATTTGGTTGAAACTTTCTTTGTGACCTGATATATAGTCAGTCTTTATAATGTCCCATCTATTCCTTAAAGGAAATATGTATACCAGTAGTGATTTATGTGCTAGCTCTTTTATAATAAATATTACTTTCTTATACTGAATTTGATATTTCAAATTCTCACTGTCTTTTTTTTTCTGTTCACTTTTCAGGAAGCTGACACAGATGAGAATCAGGGAACTTTGACATTTGAAGAGTTCTGTGTTTTTTACAAAATGATGTCATTGAGAAGAGACCTTTATTTGTTGCTCTTGAGCTACAGTGACAAAAAAGATCACCTAACTGTAGAAGAATTGGCTCAGTTTTTGAAGGTGGAGCAAAAGGTATCGTTAGACCGTTAGATCGTTAGATCGTTAAATGGAATGTTGACTCAAAAATCCTGTGACTCTTGTGGATGTTGGATGTAGTTATATGACAAATCTAGGACACATGGATAAATAGCACAAGTCCATAAAAACCTTACCTCTGAGCCACTTGTTTCTAAACCGGGTGTGGTGGCACATGCCTTTAACTCCAGCACTTGAGAGGAAAAGGTAGGAGAATCGCTGTGAGTTAGTTCTAGGCCAGCCTGGGACTACAGAATGAAAACCTACCTCAAAAACAAACAAACAAAGAAACAAACAAACAATAAGTAAAGATTTCTAGAAGCTTTTAAGAGAAGTGGTAAGTTGAAAACTATGGAGTTTATTTTACTTTAAGTATAATGAATATGGATATGCATATTTTCCACAAAGAAATGAATATCAACTGATTTATTTTAGATGCAGTGATAATATTTTATTTCTACTAATATTACTATGAAATATTAACGGTATAAATCTAAACTTTGCATTTATTTATATTAGCACACATAGTATTAATAAATATATGAATTCATATTTATAACTAATATTATGGTTTTTTACTGTGACATAATTAGCTAGCACTGTAGTATGTCATTGATCTTTCTGATAGGAAATTGGCATTTCATGTGGAAAGTCTAGCAAATTAGTAATGGGAATTCTTAAATCTTGTTAAGATAAAACATTTAATTTTAATATAATAGAACCTGTGTTCTTACAGGTGTGTGTGTATATATATATATATCTATATCTATATCTATCTATCTATCTATCTATCTATCTATCTATCTATCTATCTATCTATATATATATATATATGGTTGCTAGTGTATCATGATTTGTGTGGAAGTCAGAGGACAATCTTGGTATTTCAGTCTTCTCCTTCCACCTTGCTTGTGACGAGTCTCTCTTTTTTTGCTGCTGGGAAGGTCAAATAAGCTGGTCCCTGAGCTTTGGGAGTCTCCTGACTTTGCTTCCCATGACTATAGACACATTGGAATTGCAGGCTGGTATAGTCTAGCTTCACATGGAAGCTGGAGATCCCAATTCTGATCATTTGAGCCATCTCTCCAGGTACATACTGATTTTATGTCTCCTCAAACTCTTTTTCTCACCACAATATAAACTAGCATATATGCTTCCAGATAGATAGATAGATAGATAGATGATAGATAGATAGATAGATAGATAATTTCTTTTTAAAGACAGGGTCTCACTATGTAACTATTCTGGCCTCAAATACACAATCCTCCTGCCTTAGACTCCTCAGTGCTGGAATTATAAGTATACATTGGGTGTTAAAGATTTTGAATTTCATGCTGGACTTTTGTAGGGATACTTTTGGTTTTGCTGCAATCAAAGAGGTTTGTTTTTTATTTCTAAATTTAACTTAGTGTGCTCAAATGATCTCCTTTATCCATTTTAAATTAAAGGTATTTGACTCTGTGGTGACCCACACATTTGGACTGTATTGTAAACGCTCAGAAGCAAAGAGAGAGTTTGGGAATGGGTTCTCTTTCAGAGTGTTCTTGATTTTGGGTTTCAGGGTTTCAGAACTATGAGAGAATAAACTGAGGCTTTTTTTTTTGGTTGTTATAGTAGCCCTAGACAGCTAACATAACCCAATGGTGGTGGGGAGGGAGTGACCTAAAATACTAATGCATATTAGAAATCTGATAAAATAGCATAGCACAAGAATTCTACAGTGAAGCCCACTACTCTGCCCATGAATATAGATCTTCTAACCAATTTAAAACTTACTTGGTTTAAAATATATAGTTTTAAATTTTGTTTTAAATGGCCAAGGCTAACCATATGTTTGAGGAAGCCCTGTATTATTATTTTTTTTTAAAAGGTAGAGGCAAACAAATGGAAACAAGAAACTTGGTGGAAAGGGCAGTACAGGGAGAAGCAAACTTCAAAAACTGCAAGTGATATCTCCAGAATGATTAATAAAACATTGTAGTTATAAACTAAGAGCATGGTACTTTGAGAAAAGGAGTTTCTAGAATTTAAAAGTATGAGAGCTTATAACATGGAGGAGGTAGAACAGATAAAATAGAAATAGAAAAATAAGAAGAAATAGAAGGGAGGAAATCATATAGTAATACAAAAAGTTATTAGCACCAAAGACACAAATTTCTAGATCAGCAATGCCAAACGAGGACTGAGAAGATTGGACATAAGGAGACCCACTCAAATGCAAATTATTATGAAATTCATATTGTTAAAAATAAATTGAAACCACGCTTTTAGCACGACAAAACAAACTGAAGCTAAATAAATTAAGAAATAAAAGCAGGACCAATAAGAAAGAACTGGAAGAGGTTTTGCAGTCAGGACTTCTCTCTGGAAGCCAGAAAACCATAGGAACAGTGATTCCAATCTTGAATTTTCTGTCTGGCTGAACTGTTTCAAAATGAAAACATAAAATAAAAATCACAGAATATATGCAAAACACATTCAAAACATAAAAAATTTACTTCCTGTAAATTAAAGTGACAGAATAAAGTCAGAACAAAAACTCAATAAAATTCTAGAATCATATATATATATGAGATTATATATATATGTGTGTGTATATATATATATATACACACACACACACACACACACACACACACACACACACACACACACACACACACATATAGTTTCCTGAGCACTGTTGAGTTGGAAATCCGCCTCAATGATGGTCTCTACGTCTTTAGAAAAAATAAATAAATTCTAGAATTCAACCATCCTTCATGAAGGGATATCTTTATAAAGGGGAAAATAGAATTCAGGGGGTTATTTTTAGCCTTTGGTTACATGGAGAAAAATTTACTGAGAGGCTGTTAGAATCATTGGGAGGAATGTGTGGTAGGTTCATTAAAACTCAACCAGGTGAATAGAAATTGCAGCAATCATCAAATCAGAGTAAAACTCTGCAAGACAAAAAATCCAAATACAGTGCAGATTGCTCAATATTCAATACTTGCATGGTTGGAATAATTTAAACACCAATAAACACAATAAGAAGTCATTAGATAACTTTTGGGGGGAGTTGAAGTAGGGTCTTGCTCTAATTCACTATGTAGCCTCAAGGCTGGCCTCAAACTCATAGAGATCCTCCTACCTCTGCCCCCAAGTGCTAGGATTAAAGGTATGCACTACTACACCTGGCTAGATAACTTTAAAAGTACATAAAATGGAAAAATAACATAATGAGGAATGTGAAGTCTCATTTCAAAACAAATATCAAGAAATGACTTGGTTGCTTTTGGGGAATGATTCTGGGTATAGAAGGGGAATTATAGTTATAAGCACTATAGTTTTGAGTTATGTAATCATGGTTATTTTGATAACACATTTAAAAGTTTAACAATATTAAAATTTTTTGCAAGTTATGGTTTGATTCTATGTGTGATGTGTTTGGCAATCATAGGTATGAGAAATACAATTTTTTACTCCTGACTTTGTTTTGAAAGTTAAATTTATTAGGAAAGTTTTGTGAGAAAACCTATAGTCAGTCTGAGGATAAGGAAAGTCAGGATATGGATATTTTTATTATTAATATATAAAAAGTATCCATAGGGAACCCAGCAACAATGACAGATGAACAAGGGACCTATAACCACAGCCATTCAATCAACACAGGATAGGCCAATGAGACAGAAACCAAGGATTTTCGACACAAGGACCCCTAAACTCGCAACATTAAGGCAGCCTTAATACTCACCCACCACGACTCAGGGAACTGAGCGGAAGAGGGGCGGAAAGATTGTGAGAGCCGTGGTAGGGGAGATGGTCCAGAGGCATGGCACCCCTCAGTAACAACACACTTGGGCCAGGAGGACCAGGCTGAGTACTAGGATATCTAGGATCCCTTGCCACAAGGACTAATACAGACAGCCCACAGAGGAGGATATCCAACTGATCAGGGATGGGGAGAGGGGGAATTGGGGAATTCGGGATAACAACTCATGGTTTGGCCACTAAATAACGTAACTCATTATGGACAATAAATTTATATTAAAAAAAAGTATTACTGGTTTCTACAACTAGTCCATTTTATGTGTATTTATCTTTAATGTGAGGGCTAGTGACTCCTTTTTCTCTTCTGCATGAAATTAAAGTACCTTTGTTCATGGGTAAAAAAGAATAAAGTCCAGTTGACCAATATATAAGTAGTCAAATTATAATCACTGATTTGAAAGTAACATAAATCTCAAAATAAAGAATTCAGAAGTTTCAGCAATAGTAAAAAAACACTGTCTTTGAATGCAAGCATTTCAATATTTTAGTAGAAATGAAGAAAAATACCAAGAGAATAGGTCTAATACATAGAAAAAAGGATTGGACTGGATGACTAGGAGATCCAAGTTGGAGAGATGACTCCATGGTTCAATTCCCCAGCACCCATGTAAAGCCAAATGCACAGTGGTGCATGCATCTGGAGTTCATTTGTAGCGGCTGGAGGCCTTGGCATACTCTCTCTTCTCTTCTCTCTCTCTCTCTCTCTCTCTCTCTCTCTCTCTCTCTCTCTCTCTCTCTCTCTCTCTCTCTCCCTGCCTATCACACTTTGGGACTTTGTGATATCAGATAATAATTATTTTCCTATCTATAAACAATTGTAAGAACTACTTATATGTATAAACACTTTTTTACATTGCCATATATAATTAAATCAGCTTTTCTTGATCCATTTATCGGTGGATGGACATGTAGGCAGATTCTATTTCCTGACTATTGTAAATAGAGCGGCAACAAGTATGGGTATGCAAGAATCTCTGTGGTAGGGTGTATATCGAAGGTATTTATCTAGGAGTGCTGCAGTTGGGTGATGGTAGCTCTTTTTCCTTTTTCATTGAGACCAGGTCTCATGTGTTCCAGGATGGTCTAAAACCAACACTGTAGTAGTCAAGAATGACTTCAAACTTCTTCCCCCACCCACCTCCACGTCTCGAGTGTTGGGTATATAGATATGAGCCACAGCACCCAGATTATGCAGTGTTGGGGATCAAACACAGGGTTTTGCGCATGCTAGGCAAGCATTCTTCCAATTCCCCACTCCCGTTTTAAGTTCATGAGGGACTTCCACAATGACTCTTACAGTGACTGCATCAGTTTGGGTTTGCTTCAGTAGAATGTAAGATTCCACTTACCCCACATCTTTACCAATTTTTGTTCTCATTTGTTTTCTTGATGATAGTCTATTTCAGTGGAGTGAGAGGGAATCTCAAGCAGATCAAGGACAAATATCACATTTCTCTCATATGCAGAACCTAGATGTGTGTGTGTGTGTGTTGAAACGGGAGTGAGGACCCTAAGAGGGGAAGAAGAGCTCTTGGTGGGGAGAGAGGATAATGGAATCATTAGCGCAGAAGTGGAAACTATTGTGAGGAGTATGGTGACCCTCTGCAAATGAGCAGGTGGCCTCAGAAAGGCAGTGATGGAGGAGGAAGAATAAGAACACATATATGTGAAAGTGCCATCATGAAACCAATTGCTTTGTATGCTAACTTCAAAAAACAAACAAAAAAGCATGTTCTGTTCCTAATTTCTATGGTGCTATTAAAATAAAGCCAGATATCAAGATTTTACTTTCCAAAGAAATTCAAAATAGTTCTTTCAATACTATTTGCTTGGTATAGGAAGAAAGAATAAGTGTTGAAGATGGCTAGGGCTTGGATATTAAATAACAAACAAACTTTACAATTGAATCCCTAGGAAATAGGGCTTAGAGTAGAGAATTTTGTTTCTATTTCATCCTATCGTTTCTGCAAACAGAAAGCAAAACAAGGTTGAGGGGGAAGTAAAAAACATTTGCCTCTGCTGAACCTTCATACATAGAGTAAATGTATAACTGTAACTTTAGTGAGCCTTCAATAATTCAAATGTTTGAAATGTAGACTCTTGCTATTGCCATGTTTCTTATATATGAACAGGATGAGAACTGACATCCATCCAAGTCTTAGTATTGTGTGGTTCTACTGAATTTTTGAGTCACTCCTTAACAATTGAATTCTGGTAGAAAGTTATTTACTTCCCATTAATTTTTATATAATGCCTAGAAATGTACGAGCTTTGTGGCATGCTTATTAATATTTTCATTAATTCTGTGAATATTTTTCAGGTATGATTTTTAAAAATCTAATTTTGCTCTGTGTCTTGAGCTAGTAACAAATTCTCTGCTCACCTGAACTGTTTCCATCCCAGTTAATGGTTAGTTTTGTTGTTTGTTCTGTGCTGTAGATCACAGGTACTCCTGGTAATTTACTTGAGGTCCCTGTGGCTCTGAAAAAAAATGGCCTTATGCCTCGAATAATTACAATGTTACCCCAGTCTGCTCATGACACATGTTATCAACTTGTTTGTTTTTGTATGGTGAGAAATTATTTATGTTTTAGACTGAAGGTGCTAAATCTAGTTCATTTTACACATGCTTAGGAGCCGCTTATAGCCTGCCTGGGTTACTGGCACTCCTTGGAGCTGTTGCAGTTTTGTGTATTTATGAGATTTTTAGTCAATGCCTGTAATAAGGTAATGATTATAAACTTTCCTTGAAGAATGCCTTTGCTGTTTGGCAACATATTTGGAAAACAAAACATTATAAACATGTGCTTTTTCAAAGTGGTAAAAACTAGACATATAATAGCTTTTTATCTTGTATATAGTTTAAATGTTATTAAATAGATTATTTAGAAAAAATAGTTTGTTATAACATAAATATTGAACCTAAGACATAATACAAGCTTTAAGAAATATTATTGAAATATGAAAACTGGCTCAAAAGAGTAGCTTTCTCTGCCATTATTATTGATTTTAAATGTCTCAGATTTTGAATGAATATTTTAACCAAAATATTATTTTGATTTTATTATCAGCAATACTGTGGATCAGACTTTGGTACTTGCGTTTGCTAGGCAAGTGCTTTATTACTGAGCTATATCCTCAGCCCCTGAGCCCCATCATATTCTTTATACTGGAATTTAAAGAAATTATTCTTGAAGTGTTTATATTCTCCAGTGATGTTAAATGTATAATGTTAATGCAACAACCTTGAAATTTACAACAATAATAACATATTATTGTTATACTGCCTTTTTATGCTACAAATCACTCCCACAAGTTTTAATTCACAGAATCTTCACCACTGGCCTATGTGGTAAGGGTTGTGACTTATGTAAAGTCACACTGTTCATAATATGAGATAATTGATTTGAACACAAACCATCTAGTTCCTGAGTTCTTTGCTATATTAGTCTCATCCAACTTACCATATCTATTTTCTTTTGCTAACCTTTGTGTTCTTGAATCACCATAGCATACTGTTGAATGGAAGGTTCCATAAAAAATTTTGGTTGTAGTTTTTCTACATATATCTATAATTACCATACTTTGATTTTATATAAAACATTTGCTTTGAAGATAGATATACATAAGGAGTGAGGTTTGGCAATCAATTTGCATAGATTATTTATTTTACTTCTTCATGTAGATCATTTGTCGCATAGTTGAAGGACTGTTCCATAGTTGAAGGGCTGTCTATGCTCACTGATTAAATTGGAAAGATGCATAGGAAGGTTAAGATTGTAATCATTTTCTAAACATAAAGAAAAGCTAAACTGCTAACTTCAAATACTGCTCATATAAGCACCATGTCAAGAATGCTGTAGAAACATTACATGTCAGTGTGTCAGAGGAGAGAAACATATTTCATGATATTGCTGGTTCTATTTTACTGTTCTGTTTTGCTTAGATGAGTAATGTGACAACAGACTATTGTCTTGACATCATAAGGAAGTTTGAAGTTTCAGAAGAATATAAAGTGAAAAATGTCCTTGGCATAGAAGGTAAAGTAGCTAATTATTTTAATTTCTCATTGTTTGTATTTGGTCTGCTAAGTTTATTTCTAGCACAAATTTTAGGAAGTAAAATGAAGAGATATACATGAAATTGTAAGAAATTCAAACAAAGCCCACAAATCATATATTTTCCAACAAAGTGCATGCTCTGATGTTTGCTTTTTTTCTTATTTTTCCAATGCCCCTTGAGTTACTACAATGAATGATGGAGGCAAGTAAATATTTGTGTTTTTCTTCAATGGATGATTTTTGGAGATAATCTTATCTTGATAAGTGCAATCTATAGGAATTTTTGACCTAGAATAAGTAAATTAGTCTTAAAAATAAACATGTTTATTTATAAATTAATAGGAAAAGGTCTTGTTTTTCATAATCAATTGCATTATAGAAACAGCCAGAACCAGCAGTGTTGTTAATATAGTTCTGTATTTTATTTAGAGTTGATGAAAGAAAGACCAACAGTAATTAAATAATTTACCCTCAGTTATGTACTCAGAATCTAGTTTCTAGGATGTTATATGTAAATAACACAGGTTAAAAATAGCTACTTATCTGCACAAGTTATAGGCATTTAAAATGTAGGGAAATAAATTTCAGTCTGCAACCTAAGAGGAAGTTTTCCCAAGCAGAACAGATAATTTTAATCAAAGAACTAGAAGCCCATTTTCCACCAAAAGCATCAAAATCCATGGTTGATCATCTATCTCTGTCTCTGTCTATTTCTCTCTCTCTCTCTCTCTCTCTCTCTCTCTCTCTGTGTATGTGTGTAAAGTATCTGTGTGTATGGCTTGTGCATGTATGGTTGTATACGTGTGGACATACAGGTGGCTGTGAGTTTACATGCACATGTGTGCATATGTGAAGGATAGAAATTGATGTTGGGTGTCTTTGTCACATCTCCACCTTATTTTTATGAGGCAGGGTTTCTCACTGAACCCAATACTCACTGATTTGACTAGACAAGCTAGTCTAGATCCTCCTGTATCTGATACACTCTCACCCCAACCTCAATTCTGGTATTACACCATCCCTGACATGTTATTTGGGTTCTGAGGATCCAAAGTCAGGTCCTCATACTTGTGTGGCAAGGACTTTGCACTGAGCCATGCCCCCAACCCCTTCATATTTTTTTGAGAGATAGGGACTCACTATATTGTTCAGAATGGCCCTGATCTACAAGACTCAAGCCTTCAGGCTCACCCCTCCATTCCTGGATTGATAGGGAAACTTTCATAATGTTTTCATTTTCTGGGGTGGAGGGAAATTAAGACTCAGGCTTTATGTTTTAAAAGATTATTGAAAAACTGATAGGATTTTTTGTACAACCTGCAATTATTACAAAACTATTTGTATATACTGTATATGTAAGTCATTAACAGCAATCTCAAACCCAACCTATTTCATAGTCAAGCCATCTGCTGAAATTTGGCAATGCTTATCTTTTGACATGCTACATTATTGTAGGCATTGTTTGAACAATTTTCAAGATCACCTTAATAATTCATCAGTTGCTGATTGATCAAAGTACCACTTAGTCTAAATATAGCTATAATATATCATTAGTCTCCCATGAGGTCACACTGCATAAGCATACCTTGAGTTTAGTAGTTACTAAATGGCTTTGCACCATTTAGTGACACCCCCATCAGTAAGATTCTTAAAAAGTCAATTAATTTTTCTTTAAGTTATGGTTTAATGGTCACTTCCCAAGGTCATAGTTAAGTTTTATAAATTGTTTAAAATATTTATTTATTTATTTATTGTGTGTGTGTGTGTGTGTGTGTGTGTGTGTGTTTTGCTTGGTTTTGGTATCAAGTCAATCTCGTATTGCTCAGTTGTCACCATAAAGGCTGTTTTAGTAATTACTGTGAATATTCTTTGTTCTTTTTTGTTTCTGTTGGTGAAGTAGATATGCTTTGAAGGCTATAGCACTTCACTCTCTTTCCCCCAAAGGCTTCATGAACTTCATGCGTAGTCCTGCTTGTGATATTTTTAATCCTTTACACCATGAAGTGTACCAGGACATGGATCAGCCCCTCTGCAACTACTACATTGCTTCGTCTCACAACACATACCTGACTGGAGACCAGCTCCTTTCTCAGTCCAAAGTGGATATGTATGCACGAGTGTTACAAGAAGGTTGTCGCTGTGTGGAAGGTATGTGGAGTTGGTAACATACCCTTTAAGTAAGGAGGGCCCAAAACCTGCTGTCATTAATCAGCTATATTTGCTGATCATTGTGAAGTCATTCTTACTTCCTGGTACTCTGACTCCTCCTTAGATTTCATTCAGGAGGGAAATAGGGATGCATTAAAACTTTGGAAACATGCCTTGAATTGCTTTAAAATTATGTTTAAAATTATACTGTAACTGAGAAGGTATTTTTAATTAAAATGGCAAAACTAGTTCAAGAGAGTTACTACCATCTGCCAACATTTATTGACTTTCCAGTGGATTTTGGGTGGTGAGGATACAAATATAAATAAGATATGGGATCTGTCTTTGTTGACCCTCACAAGTTGCTGTGGAGCATGTACATTAAAAATTAGTATATGAGAATTACATTAGTTGAGTGACGAGTAAGTTGTTGAATAAGAGTGGTGGTATAGAGAGTAGAGAGTAAGGTAAAATGTGATGAAAAATTAGGCAGGCTTGGTTCAGGAATTGGGAGTCTAAGTGCTGATGTAAGGAATTTTAACTTTTAGATTTGGTAATGAGGCCAGTAAAGAATTTTTGCCCCCTAAAGAAGGAAGGACTTATTTTGGCTCACTGTTTCAAAGAGATAGAACTTATTATGGCCGGCAAATCATGGTGATGGGCGTGTGAGGTGACTTGTCATATTGTGTCCGCAGTCAGGAAGCAGAGTGCTGGTGCTTAGTTCACTTACTCACTTTCTGCCTTTTTCTTCAGTCTGGGCTAGGATCCCAGGAGTTGGTGGAAACCATTTTTAGCTGGTCCTTCCCTCCTCAGTTAAACCACAGATGTTCCCAAAGGGTTAGCTTATTAATGTCTTACTGTTTCCTTATCCAATCAAGTTGAAAATTGCAATTAGCCATCACAAGTCCATCCCTTGCCAACTATATACCCAAACACATCACTTTAAATTACAACATCCCACCCGGGCCTATAAATTTCATGTTTATCTAAAATATGAAATGTATTTAGTCCATCTTTAACAGTCATCAAAGTCTTTTAATATTCTCAACAGTATTCAAGGTTCAAAATTGCTGTGGGGCATAGGATTTTCTCTTAACTATGAGTTCCTTCTTAAAGGCCAGACCAAAGAAACCCTGAAATCCAGTAGGGTAAACACCAAACTCTGCATATGTATGGTCAGCATTTAGGGGTCTCTGTGGCATTATCTGGGCTTCAGTAGGTCCTGTCCCTCCAGCCTGTTGCCTGTGGTACATTTGGCCTCTGTCTTGAGCTGGCTTTATTCCATGCTTGTAGTTTTCCTCAGTGAACATTTCATATCTCTGGCATCTACATTATTCTGTGGCCTTGAAATCTTCACCTTCATTGTTCTTTCCCAGCCCGTTCCGTAGCTCTATTTAGGGAATCCAATCCTGCTACAAATGGGCTGGCCTTGGAGGCTTTTTGGAGCCTTGGCATAAGCCTCTGTGACTCCTCACTTTTGCAACCTCCATAGCTGCATAGCCAGCTCCGTATGAGTAATGCCAGCTGCTGCCAACTAAGATGTAGCTGTGCCCACTTGGACTGTAGCATAGCCTTTGTGGCTGAACCTGGGAAAACACTTCCCTAGACAGCCCTGCTCAAAAGCATGACGCCTTGAAGGTTCTCTCTGTACAGGAGCTACTTTCTCAACTTGAGGTTTTTCAAATTAGTTTACATTGTTACGTGGTGAGGCACCTTTCCTATTGTCCCAGTACCCGTTCGGGAGGATAAATTATCTTTCAATGTGTGTTTGTAGAGAGAGAAAGGAGATAGAATGGAGACAGGAAAGTAGTGGGAAGGCTACTATTACGATTCAAAGGACCGATTAAAAATCTCAGATTAGCCCATCCCTGTCATTTCTAACTGCTTGGGAGACTGAGATAAGGGGATTGGATTACAAATTCAAGGCTAGCATCGATAATTTAGTGACATCTTATTTTAAAGATTAAAAGGAGGGGTTAGGTCAAGTTGGGTGGGAATATCCAGAGGCATTCCCCCCTCCCCAAATAACTGCTGCTTGCACAACTCATAGCCTACAACCTCATGGTGCATAGCAGCAATCCCTCTGTGGAGGGCCCTCAGTGGAAGGGGAGGGGAGGGAGGAGGAAAATGGTGGTACCAACACATGACTTGTTCATACTAAGTTTCTGCTTAACAAATGGTTTTTTTTAAGAAAAGAGAGAGAGAAGCTAGGGATATAACACAGTGATAAGAGTATGCACAGATCTCTAAATTCAGTTCCAAGTACCTTAAAAAAGATCTTTGAATATGACAGATGATCATTAGAATAGTAATGAATTAAACTTAATAGAACCTAGTGAGAGAATTTAGGGATGGAAAGAATTAAGAGGAAAGCTATAGAGGGTGATGGACTACCACATACTGTGAAGAATTTTAGAGAGAGAAAAAAGAATATGAATGAGTATAATTATTTTTATTTATTTGCAGAGATAAGAGAGAATGAGAGAGAGGAAATGGGCATGCCAGGGCTTTTTGCCACTGCAAATGAACTCTAGATGCATGTACCACTTTGAGCATCTAGCTTTACCTAGGTACTGGGGAATCTAACCCAGGCCATCAGACTTTACAAGCAAGCACTTTTAACCACTGAGCCAACCCCTCCAGCCCAAATGAGTGTAATTTTATGTCTGGCAAGTTTACGTTAACTTTGTAACATTTTAATCAGTGTCTATCACTATTTTTTTTTTTTTTTTTGGTTTTTCAAGGTAGGGTCTCACTCTAGTCCAGGATGACTTGGAATTCACTATGTAGTCTCAGGGTGGCCTTGAACTCATGGTGATTCTCCTACCTCTGCCTCCAGAGTGCTGGAAGGCGTACGCCAGCCACCACGCCTGACTTCTATTACTATTTTTGTTAACACTTGAATTTAACAGAAGGTCCAGGTGAGATAAGGATTTCATAGATCTGAGCTATGCACTTGGTAGTTAAATTCAGGATTGTGTAAAAGATCACTTTTAGAGACAAGTAGAATACACGAAGAGGTAACAGAGCATAAATGATCCACATTTATGAGGTAAGAAGAGCAAAGAGAAATAACAAGGACAACTGAGCAAAAGTGATCACTTAAAAGTTAAGGACTGAATCAGAGAAATGCAAACTAAAATCTCATCCCACTCAGTGGCTTCCATTAAGAAAACTAATGAAAACAAATGCTGATGAGACTATAGGGAAAGGGAAACTCTAATTTATTATTGGTGAAAGTATAAACTGGTATAGCAAGATGCCCTGATGTACCTATACACCTCTCTAAATAAATAAGTAAATAAATAGGAAAGGAAAAGCAAAGAAAAAAAACTACTGCCACTTGAACTTGCTTATAAGAGTCAAATAGAAAGAGGTAGTGCTGCTGGAGATGTTAAACTCATAATAGGTGATGAATTCTGACATAAAACATTAGAAGAAGCTACCTATGTCAGATATGGTTATCTATGTTTTAAATATTAACACATATTTTCTTTCATGGCTGACTGATGTCGTTTCAAAAAGTTGGTTTTAGGGACAGTATATCCTTGGGTTGATTGGGATTTAGATGAGCAAAGTGAAAAGAGGTTTTTGTTTTTTGGTGTTTGTTTGTTTGTTTTTCTGTAAGGTCTCACTCTAGCCCAGGCATACCTGGAATTCGTTATGTAGTCTCAGGCTGGCCTCAAATTTATAGGGATCCTCCTTACCTCTACCACCCAAGTGCTGGGATTAAATGCATGTGCCACCAAGCCCAGCTCAGCTGACTTTTAATGAAAGAGGCAATCGCATGGAAGTGAGATTATATGAAGGGAAATTTGCCTAACTAGAAGAACACAATTGTGAATTCGAGTATTAGAGAAAATAAGTTGATTTCAGATTGGAGCTAGGTTATTAAGGCAACACTAGTTCTTTTTAATTTCAAATTTAAATATTGACAGCTAATGTACTCATTTAAATGGAAGTTTACTTTGTGCTTCTGTGGAGTCCAAAATAGGTGTAGATTTTTCAAACAATGATTTAAGGATCCAGTTTTCCAACCTGTGGCTGTGCCATTTTGGCACATGAAATCAAAATTCATTACAGAACAGGAAAGAAGCTAGATGAGAATGGAAGGCAAGTTTCCATTGACTAGACCTGGAATTGATACATATTATTTCTGGTTTCATTTCAGTGGCCATACCCTACTTACTGCAAAGGAAGGCTAGGACCCAGGGGTGAATCTGTCAGGAGCTTCTGTAAGATATATATTACTAAATCTAATGTACTTTTACACACCACCAGCTAGGATGCTGTTAAGTGTCAAGAAGACTTTTAAACAAAGGAGTGACCCTGATGCAGCCAGAATTTTAAGAAATGAATCTAATGGTAAAATGTAAACAAATGAAGGAAAACCTTGATTTAGGGAGAGGGGTCAAGAAACTGTTGTCTCTTGCTGGGAGCCAATGAAATTATCTCTGTATATAGAAATGACCACAGCATCAATAACAATAATAGGTTATATGCAGTGTCATCAGCAACTTTATGAGTTGCTTAATCATTATCTATTTTCTACATGGAGAAAAGAAGCTTCAGATGACTAAATTCTTTGCTCATATTCCCCCCAAAATGGGTAGTAGTTGATACTTTCAACTTAGAAGTTATTATTATTTGTAACTACTATAACTTAGTAAAATGGGGATAGTGGAAACAAAAAATGGTTCTCAGTGAACACTAATGAAAAGTCCTGTTAGTGACTTGAAAGGAATACTGTAACTTTACTAAAAGAGCTTTGCAACCCAATGAAGGAAAAATGAACTAAGTTTCAAAGTAGAAATACTCAATGATATTTATATGAGAAAAGTAAAGACATCTTCACAGACATCACAGAGAAATAAAAACTCCTATTGGAAAGGTTGCAAATGTATTTCATATTAACATTTTATTGGTATTTTAGACTTGGGCTCTAAAAAAATGGAGAATGTTAAACTCTAAAATTACTATACCAGAAGAAAAACAAGTTCCTTTAACTGTACTTAATCTGTACTTTGACTAGCCATGATAGATTGGATTTAAATGCTTTATTTAAATAATGCAAGCTTAATTAATTTTATTTAATAAATGTGAATGGTTTTTAATATAAAACATAAGAAAAATATCACACTCATATGGCTCAGTTTAGACCAACTTCTAACAAAAGTTTTGGTAAATGCTAGGCTGTTATGAATCTGACTCTGTAAATCAAGAGCATGCAGAAAATAAATCATTATCTTTAATTCTTTATTCTAAAGTGTGCTAGAATTCTTTTCTCTGTCTTCATATCATTGTCATGATTGTTAAATGTATAATTTCCAACAACAAACAAATGGATAATGTATCCATTATTTCTAGAAATATTAAGAAATAGCAGACTTTAGGTTGTTTATGTTAAGTTCTGTTTTTGGCAGTTGACTGTTGGGATGGCCCAGATGGAGAGCCAGTAGTACACCATGGTTATACTCTCACTTCAAAAATCCTCTTCAGAGATGTTGTAGAGACCATCAACAAGCATGCCTTTGTGAAGAATGAGTAAGTACAGCAACACCTGAGAGCTAAGCTTTATGCCTGGGCCATGGAGTGTGGTTTGAATTAACATGGTTGTGGTACCATATGCTCTTTCTTGGACTCCACCACTCCATTTCAACTACCTGGTCCTCTCCCTCCTTCCCAGCAAACCATCATGAACAAATATTATGGGCTTCATGTTTGTACTTTCTTGTGCTCCACTTACTCCTTTATCCCATTTGCTCTCATCTTTTCTTTAAGATAAGGTTGGAAAGAATAGCCTCTAAACCTTTAAACTCAGAAAACATAGAAACAGGTTATTATGCATAACAAATGGTTTGTAACATTACATTATAAACAATAAAATGCAGGATGTCCTGAAGTCTCTGATGCCTTTATTTCACTTAATCCTTCTTTGGTATTTATTAATGTTGACAATTTCCCACCCTACCCCACCCCTGCCCCAGTACTTATAATTTTGGCTTTCATTGTAGTCTTGTGTCTTCCATTGCTACTATTGCTTCTCCTTGGCCTGTGGTCTTCTATCCTATTTTCTCATTCCCATAATAGCCATTGTTCTTAAAGCATTGCCCTTAGTCTATCTTTGGCTACAGTGAGACCCTACCTAACAAAACAAAAACAAAAAAATCTTTATTTGGTATTTCATCTGAGTATCCTGTCAGAGCGGAAACCACACACTAAATTTGATACCATGGAGCTTCCTCCTCCCACCCCCACCTGAACTCGGCAGGTCTCTTCTCTTCAGCCCTCAGCAAGTCTTTCTGCCAAATCTTCTTTCACCTTCTGTTCTGGTTTGTTTTAATTTGAGGAAGCTTTTTTACTGGTGGCCTCAGCCAGAAATCTGGACTCACTCGAACTCCAGCTAATTCCTCTTAATTTTATTTTCTAAGCATTCTTTGACTTCAATGCTGTTTCTTCATTTTCTTTTCCCATTTGGTTAATCCTCTACATGGTGCCACATTTTTTTGTTTTGCTTTTTCTAAAGCCCATGTTGTAGTCAGTTTTCTAGTTGCTGTGCAGAGAGAACCCAAGTAAAAGCGGCTTATTGAAGAATGGGTTTATGAGGCTTACGGACTCAAGTGGAGACTCCATCCTGGCAGGGAAAATGATGGCATGAGCATAGGGGTGGACATCACCTCTGCCATAGCACTGCAAACAATGGCAGGAAGGTGTGCCAAACACTGGCAAGGGGAAGCTGGTTTATAACCCCCTTAAACCCACCCCCAACCACACAGCTCCAGTAAGGTTGTAAAACCCAAACTGCCATAAATCAGAACACATTCGTTTGTGGGGGACATCTAGATCAAACCATAACAGCCCACATGATGAAAAATACTTGTCCTGTAATCCTTTCTGACACGTCTTTTTGCTCTTTAATCATGCATGCTTCCTTCTCTTCCAGTGTCTTCTCTCACTATTATGCCACAGAGACATACATTTGACATCAATTACTCTCTTTCACCTTCTCCAGTGAGCCTGGAGATTTTACAGATCTATACCTTCACATATGCTGTTCTCTCTGCCTGGAATACCCTTCCCATCATGCCAGCCATAGGGTTCTTTTTTATCCTACAAAATTATTATAGTACTGCTATGATAGGAAATATATGGAGCCATTAGCTGACTTACCTTCCTTTTCTCCATATTTAGCAATTTCTTATAACATATAATCTTATTTTAACTATTGATAACTTGCCTTTTATATTTGGGGTGTGGTCACTGTATTAAAAAATATGGGTAATATCTTAGTCATTTGTGTATTCCTTATTGCTTAGAAGGTACCCTCAATATACCAAGCATACAGGAAAGATTTTTGAATGAAATAAGCAAATTAAAATTGTAGTTGTATAAAATTAACTAGAAGTTAGTAGCCTTTAAAATTCCCAATTTTTGGTTTTATAAATTAACCACTTTGTTAAAGTGCTATTCTAATAAGAAATTCTTCCTGCAGAACAGATTTGGTTTATGGTGACTTTTACAGGGATGAACCATGAGTACTAAATTTTAATTAGTCTTCACAACCCTGATTTCCACTAGGGTTGGGTGTCTGTATTTCCCTACATATGATATTGTGCACTGAAATGATCTGCCACCAAAATACCTTAGAGGATCCTTTGGTAACTTGACTATTGACTTCAAATTGAGAATCTTTAGACATCATGCATTTCAGGGCTGGAGAGATGGCTAAGTGGTTAAAGGCAATTTCTTGCAAAGCATGTCTCCCTGGGTTTGATGTCTCAGTACCCATGTAAAGTTGGATGCACAAAGGGGTTTGTTTGCATGGCAAGAGGCACTGGCATGCTCATATTCTCTCTCTCCATTGCAGATAAATAATAAAATATTTTTAAAAGTCATGTACTTTAAATGAGTTACATTTCACATACTAATTTAGGACACTAAAAATTTGATCTTTTTTTTTCTTTCTTAATTTTAGTTGTTTCTTTTTACCAAGATTTCTGGACTTGGGCATATCAACATTTTAAGCTAGATGATGGGTGTAGGGAGCTGTCTTATACAGCATAAGATATTTACCAGTATCTTGGGCTTCACTCAGCAAATATCTTCACCACCTCCAAATTGCAGCACCAAAACATGTCTTCAGACTGACTAATATCTGCTAGTGGAAAGGGGTCAACGTTACCTCCCAGATGAAAAGAGCAGCCTTACTCTAAGCATCATTACACAGTAATAGGCTATTTAATTTAATTTATTATTTATTTATTTATTATTTGTAGGCCAAGAGACAAAGGAGAGAGAGAGAGAGAGAGAGAGAGAGAGAGAGGAAGAGAGAGGATGCATGGATACACTAGGCCTCTAGACACTGCAAACTCCAGGTGCATGTGCCATCTAGCTTTATGTGGGTGCTGGGGATTGAACCAGGGTAGTTAGGTTTGCAGGCAAGTGCTTTAACTGCTGAGCCATCTCTCAAGCCCTGTCTTCATGATTTTTGATAAGTGATTAATAATTTAGGTTTTTAGTATTGAAACCTGTGATGGGATTGCCGGAAAATTTGGGTTTGCCTACTTGGTGGTTTTTACTCTTCTCTACATGAACAACAAGCAGAATATGGTGAATAACAAAACCAACATCAGTTAAGAAGGTTCATCTGTATTATAACCTCAAGCATCTGGTTTTCCCAGCAGTAATAGCATTTTATTTCAAGAAGTCATTATCATAAACGTCCAGAGAAAAATTTTTCTTCACATAAATATATTAGGCAGTTTAAATACCAGCTTAAATAGTTGGGGGAAAACATATTGCATATTGTTTATGAAGATATGTAATAGAAAGCAAGAAAAGTATTTACAAAACTGATTTTGAAATATTTTTATTCTGGAGAAAAAAACAACTTGGAAAGAGTGTAACTAGAGTTATAATTAGCCCTAACTTTGCCTTTGCCCCTGAGACTGTTTTTGGTAACCATTGTACATATGTCTTACATTTTTTTTTGTACAGAAACCTGCATGTCAGTAAAGGATGAATGCCTGTCTTCTTCTTTTTTTTAATCCTTAATATTAGTTTTCAAGCTTGGAACCTATTTTTTTTTTTAGTATAAATAACTGAATTTAGTGATAGGCAGCAACCTCTTAAATGGATCTATACTTGAATAAGTGAAAGAAAATTATATCAGATTTTTCCCCCTTAAGCTTCTCATTTGTTTTAACATTGTCTTTTAAAAACATACTCCCCTTTGTTGCCTGATACAAAATAGTACACTATCATCCTAGAAAGGTCAGTATTTGTTTAATCATTATACCTTGCAGGATATATTTGCTCAGAGGAAACTCTTTAAATTGGCATCTTCAATCTTTTTCATTTTAACAGAATTTTAGTCATTATTAGTATTGCAAATGCTGTCATTAGGATGGTAAGAATACAATGAATACAGAATAATTTTCCAATACCCTGAAAGTTACCTATGTCTGATGCCCTTGGAATTATCGCTGTTTTCCAGGTTCCCAGTTATATTGTCTATTGAGAATCACTGCAGTATCCAGCAGCAAAGGAAGATTGCTCAGTACCTGAAAGGAATATTTCAAGACAAGCTTGATCTCTCATCTGTAGACACAGGAGAGTGTAAGCAGCTTCCAAGCCCTCAGAGTTTGAAAGGCAAAATCCTAGTGAAGGTAATTATTTAAAGGACTTCAGTCAGATGCATTAATGATCAGCTAAGTCTTCCCTCCTTTATTGTCAAACAACAAAAAACCCACTGTTCTTTAATAGGCAAATAATAATCAGAATAAACACATGTGAAGCATTATCTAGATCTGTATGTGCATCTTATTTCAATTTATAGTCATGCCTTCAGAGGAAATTTTTGTTGAATGACTAGATGTTTGGGGATTTGTTTATATGAGCATCAATGCAGTGTAAGGTAAGCTGAATATATAATATTTTAGTATAGAAGAGTTTGTACTGGAAAGAAAAGTGTTTGGGAATGAAAGGTGCAAGAAAGGAGAAAATTCTCTAATTTTATATCTGAAAGTAGTTCATTCAGATCCTTTTCTTCCATTTCAAGCTCCAATAACTATCTGTCAGAAGGAAAAAATCTTTATGGTTGACCAGTCTTGGTTACGTAAGAAACACTTGTTTGAAACAAGATCACAGGCACAGAATACTGCCCCACAGGACTCTTGTATAGATGGTAGGAGAGGTGGATTGAGAGAATGACATTTCATCAACAGATTTTCTGAGGGAGGAAATTTACTACATTGAATATTATTATGCAAATAGAAAGATCATTCCTTGTTTTCAGATCCATGATTTTGTGATTTCACTGAAAACAAGTGGCTTTTTTAATATTGGGTGGTTGCATTGTTTGAGATTAAAAATTTACAGAATAGAGCAGTAGCCAGGGTTATATTTTGCTTAACTGGGATGCATAGCACATAGCAGTAGGTAAATAAAGGAAACAATGTGTTTCATGGGCTTAAGGAAAGGTAGCACTCGTAAATAGATAAAGTAGTAATCTTCAGAATTAGTCAGCACCCAGGCATGTGTATGTACAAATGCATTTTGAATAAATGCTCCTGATGGCACAACAGGTGACTTTAAGGTCAGTTTGCTTAAATCTTATTAAACTGTTATATATAACTGCTGTGTTGAAAACTGATTTCTAGGAATGAAAATGAAGTGTTAGCTTTGTACTACTATAAATATTTCCATGTTTCCTAAATATTCCTTAGCCAGCAATCAGGAATTAAAATGTATTCCAAGTTCATTTATTGAAATCTTTCTTCTGGTATAATGGATCTTACGGTGAATATTTGATGTGAGCTAATTGAATAAGTTGACTCTGAGTCATTTGGCACAGGATATCCCACGGCTTATGAGCACCAGGATGAATCAGAGGTAAAAGAGGCCATTTTTGAAAGAGGTGGCACAGTGTAGTCTGCAGACATTTCTAGTGTGTCTGAGATCCATTTGCAATCAGTTAAGGAGGACATGGTAGCATACGCCTTTATTCCAGCACGCAGGTGGCTAAAATAGGAAGATTATGAGGTCAACATCTATCTATCTATCTATCTATCTATCTATCTATCTATCTATCTATCTATCTATCTATCTATCTATCTATAGTTGCTTTTGAGCAAACATAACAATAAATTTAGCAGTTGTTACTTGATTGTTATTACTGAAAGCAGCTTTGTGGGCCAAGGTTCCTAATTAAGAAGTGAGATCACAGAATTGCTACTACCTTCCTGCTCACAGGCAGGTAACTTGAAGCTGAGAGGTGCCTCTGGCTTCTGTCTCTAGCAATGTTTCCATATTCCATAGATGAATTAATGTAATCCTAGAGTGTCTCTCTCTCTCTCTCTCTCCCCACATAAGTAAAACATTTCTTTAAGTGCTAGGTAAGGGCTGGAGAGATAGTTCAGTGGTTAAGGCAAATGCCTGTAAAGACTAACAGCCCAGGTTTGATTCCCCAGTACCCATATAAAGCCAGATGCACTAAGTGGCATATGGGTCTTGAGCTCATTTGCCCTGGAGCACCCATTCTCTCTGTGTCTGTCTTTTTTCTTTCTCTGCTTTCAAATACAAAAATAAATATTCAAAAATGCTAGGTCCTATTTTTAGGTTTTCCTCAAGATGGAGCTGGACACCCTGTTTTCCTTCCCTCTCCCCACCAACACTTAGAAGTGACCAATCATACCCCAAATATTGAAGCTGAAACAAGAGCAATCCAAGCTGGGCTCATCCTGTTAAGTAGGGTGAAAGTGGTTACAGAAACATTGAAGGACAAACAATGTCTTTCCTGGCAGTGGTTTCTGAGGTCCAGTATGCATATGATGGAGTTGTAAGCCCATTTGCCTCTTTGCTTTGAAAATGGTATTTTCGCTGGATCAATTCTGTCACCATGATTGTGTTTGGTGATTATACTAGGTTTTTATGGCTGCATAGAAAATTACCCCAAAATTCGAAACTTAGAATAATAAACAATAATCCCATAGTCTTTATAGTTCTGGATCCTCTATTCAAAGTGTCTCATGAAGCTGTAGGAAACATGTCAGTTATCTCAAGGCCACGCTGGAGAAAGTAAACACTGCTTCTAGTATTGCTGGGAGAAGCTGTTGGTTGGCATGTTTCAGTTCCTTGAGTCTATTGCATAGAGATCTCTCTTAGTCCCTTGCCATGTAGTTCTGTCCATATCATAGCTCACTATATAATAGAGGAGTGAGGAAGAGAGAGGAAAGTTTAGAGGAGGTATATGGGGGAAACAAGAAGGAAGGTTCTGGAAAAGAACTTTACCACTTTTACTATATTTCATGTATTAGAGGGGTTCATTAGGGCTAACCCTTACTCAAGATGAGGGGATTGCAAAAGGGCAAGGAAATAAGGAAGGAGACTTTGGGTGCTGTTTTGAAGGCTGCCCACCACAACAGTCTCAGCCACTTAGGTCAGAGGCTGCTCCCACCCTCCAGGAGATTCTCAGAGCAATTCAGTGTCCTATTAATATTGCTTTATGCTCACAGATATGTCAACTGATACAAATCGATATCTAGGAGGAATTTATCAGATCCTTTGATGCTTGCCCTCTCTATTCTTTTTTAAATGTACTTTTTCTGAATATAAATTGGGACATTTAGAAAAGGAAGAAAAAACTGTCACTCAAATACTTTCATCTAAAAACAATTACTCTTTTTGTTTGTTTTTGCATATGTATATGTGGTATGCACATGAGTGTATATTTGGTTTGTGTATTTGTTTCAGTGTGTGAACGTGTGTTTGCATGAATGGAAGCTAGAAGTTGAGGTTGGGGTCTTCCTCAGTCATTTCCCCACCTTATTTTTTGAGAAAAGGTCTTTAGTTCAACCTAGAGCTCACCAATTTAGCTACTCTAGCTAGCCATGAGCCCAGGGATTCTCTTTCTCTGCCTCCTCATAACTGTGATTAAAATGCATACTCTCTCATCTGACATTTTACATGGGTTCTTGGGATCTGAACTTAGGTCCACATGCTTGCGTAGCAGGCACTTTATCAGGTGTCTCCCTCAATCCCTTTCCATCTTGTTTTTTGAGACAGAGTGTCTCACTTAAATCCAAAGTTCACCAATTCAGCTAGACAAGCTATTCAGTAGTCCCTGGGAACCCTCCGGTCTCCACCTCCTCAGCACTGGGTTTACAGGTGCTTACTACCATGTGGATAAGAACTTGGGTCCTTATGCTTGCATGACAAGCAGTTTACTTACTGAGCTAGCTCCCCTGCATCTCCTGCGTTTTTTTCCGAGATTGTATTGAGTATATCTTATCAGACCCCTGATAGAGTCAAAGAGCTATAATTCCAAAATAATTTTTAAAATGCATCTGTACCGAACTTGTGCAGAATTTTCTACGTATTATTTTCTAAATAATGTAATATAGCAACCACTTACATAGCATATGTGGTGTTAGATATGATAAATAATATAAAGTAGACAGGTGATGTGAAAATACTGAACCATTTTGTATCAAGGACTTGAGTGTTTTGTTACCAGAATGGGTCCAGTACCAACCCTCCCTGGACATGCAGGGATGTTATGCTGTAGCTCAAGTTCTTACTATGAGAATTTTTTCAAAACTCCCTGATTTCTAAAGAGTATTGATGAGTCCATAGTAGGCAGGAATCTCATTGCATTTCTGTGAAAAAAGGGCTGATGCAAAGGAGGCATAAGCATGCAAGTGTTAATCCAGCTTTACCCTTTGAGAGCCAGCTGCTGTTGGAGGCCATAGCCCGAGTATTGTATTATCCCTTTAGGTTTCTGTAGCAAAAAGCTTTAGACTTGGTGACTTACAAACAACAGAAATTTATTACTCACAGTTCTAGTGTTGGGAAGTTCAAATTCAAAGGAGGTGCTTGTATATACTGTATAATCTCTCTTTTGATAACAGCATCTTACTGTATCTCAGGCATGCCTAGAACTATGTAGCCCAGGCTGGCCTCAAATTTACTTCAACCCTCCTGCGTTGGCCCTCCTACTGGTCACCATTTCATTCTGTCTCTATGAATCTGCTATTCTTGGCACCTCATATAACTGGAATCATGCAATGTGCCTTTCATTTTTAACTTTTGTCACAACATAATGGCTCATCCATATTGTAATATGTGCCAAAATTTCTTTCCTTTAAAAGGCTAATATCACACTATACATGGAGGACATATTTTATTTATCCATTCATTTTTTTAGTAGACACTTAGATTCTACCTTAAGTTGTGAATTTATTTTCAAATGGAAAATTTTGATCCATTTCAGGGCAAGAAGTTGCCTTATCACCTTGGGGATGATGCAGAAGAAGGGGAAGTCTCTGATGAGGACAGTGCAGATGAAATTGAAGATGAATGCAAGTTCAAGCTGCATTATGTAAGTAATGGGCTTGACCACAATGCTTTCACTCTGCATTACACTGCAGTAAGAATGGAGCTCCAAATTTGTCTTACAAATACGGTGCTAAAGTAAAAAAAGGGTATCCTTTTAAAATTACTTTGGATATTGGCACCAAACTACACATTTTGTTGAGTAAATAAGTTAAGAATTGTCTTGTCTTACAACTGGAGGCAATGTTAGTAATGAAACCTGTTGTGAAAATACCAGTGTTCTGGATGAAGTAGGCCACCTTTAGCATCATTCCTCCTGCCTAATGCTGGTTGCCCACTATAGTCCTGTCAAGGCTGCCTCAGACACCAGCTGCATATGGGGATGCTTTCCTAGTTTAAGAAACTATACCTTGGCCCAGACAATTTCCAAGTCCTTCCAAGCATGGGACTCTTGGCTGAATGCTCTATTTGCCCATCCTAAATAAATAGGAATAGTTAGTTACTTGCTTGGGAATTTGGACCCTTTTTCTAGATGATGGAGCAGCTTTGCAGAAACATAACATTTTTGCCTGTATGATCTGGGGAAATAAAAGGCTTGAAGAGGTACACCTTCCTTCTCACCACTGAGACTGCTGGTGCCACAGGATAACCCAGGGGCTCAACAGCATTTGCAATGGAGTTTCATTTCTACAGAGAGCTGGATGTTATGTGGACATCAGTATTACTATTCTTCCCTTTGAAAAGCAGGCACATTTTGAATAAATTCTCCTAATTTACACCATTGCTGTGAACTGAATGACTGTACTGCTAACAGTAGTATACTATCTTCTAAATTATAATGCCTCATTGTTGAGATGTCAAAGGTAGCTGGCATTATTTTCAAAGGGGAAAAATATAATGACAGCTGAATTCTCAGTGGACACTTACTTCTTGGCTTTAAAGTATTTTAAATGAGTTTGAAATGGAGGAGCCTCAGCCTGATATGAAAGCAAATGAACTGAAAACACAGTTACTATTTAAAGTAGTTTTTAAAATCTTCTGTTCTAGATGTTTTCTCTCTTTGTAACTTATTACTTGTGACTAGGGATAATTAAACTTTGATTTTTAAAATTTTCACTTGTGTGTATGTGTGTATATGCCTGTTCATATGCATGTGGGCACACATGTTTATGTGGTTGTATGAAAATATACGTGCATGTGGAGGCCAGAGGTCCATGTCAGGTGTCTTCTTCAATTGCTCTCCACTTTATCATTTTTGTTTGAAGAAGGGCTTCTTACTCAACCTGGAGCTCCTTAATTTGCTTGGACTAGCCAACTCCATGGAGTCTTCTGTCCCGACCTCTGCTAGGATTACATGCACATGCTGCCATGCCCAGCTTTTACATGGATGCTGAGGCTCTAAACTCCAGTCCTTATGCTGGCATGGCAAGTACTTTCCTCATTGATCATTTTCCCAGTCTCCAAATAAATTAACTTCTCAGTCTTATTTTATAATCCACAATGTTCTGTTTCTCATTCTTTTCATCTGGTTCCCCACTTCTCTTTGTTGCAAACTACAGAGTTATATATCATGTGACAACAGGCAGCAGAGAAACTCCACCAACTTCTGTGGTTAGGGAATACTGTTTTTGGTGAAAAGGAGGGGTGCAGATTTAATTACTATCATAATATAGTCACGTATTACTCTGAATACAAACCAAGTTCTTAAATCCACTCAGCCCTACCAGTATTTTGTTCAAATGTGGTAAAACCCTTTTTAGGGCATATAGTAGGGATTAAGCCCAGATCTTCACACATGCTAGATAAGTACTATTCCATTGAGCTATGTTCCCAGCTCACTTTTACTTTTTTACTTTTAGACAAGGTCTTCCTAAGTTGCCCAAGCTGGCCTTGAACTTACTTTGTAGACCAGTCTGTCTTGAATTTGCAATCTCCTGTTTTAGCCTCCTGAGTAGCTAGATTACAGACCTGTGTCAACATGCCTGATAAAAATTCTATTTTCTATGATAAATATTTGTGATAATGAAATTGCATTGAGAATTAGTGATAGTTTCATGGGACAGATCAATAATTCTACCTGACATATCCAGTGACGTTCCTCTCATGTTTGAAATCTTAGCTGACTGGTATCTGAGTAAATAAAATAATTTTGATCCATTTCAGGGCAAGAAGTTGCCTTATCACCTTGGGGATGATGCAGGAAGTGGGGAATGGAGAGGGTGATCTGGAAGATTCTAGTACATGATATGAACAGAAGAATGTATTTTTTAAAATGTGTTTGCCTAAAGGAACAGGCAAGGGATGAGAGGGCAGGAGTGTATACAGACTCAAATGGATGAAAAGCAGCTGTGCTTCAGCCCATGACCTTGAGGAAATGGACTTGGAGAGTTATAAGGCGCTTCAATGTGCAGATAATGTATTATTCTTCCTGTTGACAGACTCCAACCCAAGTGGGGGGGGGCGAGAAAAGACACTTAGGAATGTTGAATTAATCCAGTTTCTGGTTTAGTATTGTTTTATTTTTTAAAAGGTCCTTAACTTTAGCAATAGGACAAGGGAGCTTTGAGAGATTCCAGTACCTGGTCCCAATCTAGAGATTCCAATGTAATTTTCTGTTTGGCGGTCTGGGAATTACACACACTCCCCTGGTGCCTTGAGCATACAGCGAAATGTCAGTGCCCTTCAGTTCCTGCTCCTTCCCTGTCTGGAGTGGGGCAGACTTCTGCTCTCCAAATGATCCTTTTAGTTCTGCTGGGGACAAGACATGAATGTATTGTATCGCTTGCTTGCTTGACAGATTGATGGCAAAGAGATTCCTAGAACAGACTTACCTTGCAGTAAAGGCAATTAGGAACCCTAGATACTCCTGTGGTAGAAGCTGCATGTCATATATATGGCTGCTTGCCCCCTTCTCCCAGCTGCAGCATTTTCCTCTCCCACTGACTCAGGGAACAAAAAAATTAGATACCCATGGCTCTCAACTATGGTCCCCACCACAGCCGCAGGCTGGTTGATAGTCTTGAGGTCAGGTGTCTGTCTCACTTTTCTTTCAGTAGTACAATTGGATTCCAGGACTGAATGCTAATATCCTAATGAAACCTAAGCCACACATCTGTTTGTTTTCCATGGTTCCAAATTTCTTGTGCTGAAAACCACAGAGAAACATAAAAGATCAACAGACAGGGATGTGATTCTTTTAGCAACTCCCAAAACATTTAGAAGATGTGAAGTGAATTGTTATAGCCCTTTTTTAAGCACTTATTATTCCATCTGCATCAGTCAGCCCTGGCTTTACAGTTTTGACTCTGCTTTGTTGACTTGCCCACAGAACATATCCTTATTTTAAGTGTTTGTGTGGCTCTGAGCAAGGAAAGAAAATGGATGGTATTTTGGGCACTTTGTGATTGACACTGGGCATTCCAGGTGCTCCAACAGCTTTCTCTTATTGTCTCCACAGTGAGCCCTGCCCACTAGACTCTGAGTCACTTGATCAAACGAATTGGGGATTAGAGATTCAGAGCTCTCTGCTTCTGCCCTTAAATGAAATTTCCTCTTTTCCACAGAGGGATTTCAGAATATTTTCCATATCTTACAATGGGAATGGTTGCTTATAATATGAGACTGCTCAGCATCAACTGGACTCAAACATTCATCTCTTTCTGTAATGATCTAAAAAGGAATGGCTGCTATTTTGTATGGGGAAATAGGTGAGATTTTGAATGGGATGTGTTAGGGTCCAGTCTCAACCTAGCCATTCATAAGCCTGTGTGTTTATATGAACTGATGGATCTTCCTGCCTGTGGGTCATTATGTTCTAGACTTTGCTAAGCCTAGTGCTTACCTTACAGGGTATTGGGTGACTCAAATGAAGTATTGTTGTATGATAGTGCAAGATACCTAGTACACAGTCTTAGTTGTTTGTTTCTAAACAGGCTTGCCATATTTTATTGAACTTTAATTTATTATGCTTTCTCAATATTATACTTTTTACAAGTGGTAGGTTTGTGGCCCTCTTGAATCAGAAAAGCATGCCAGCAGCATTTTTCTATATCATGTGCTCATTCTGTGTCTTTGGAACACAGTTTGTTAATTTTCACAATGTTCCAAGCTTTCTTCTTCTTATTATACCTGATAATGTGTAATTTTGATATTACTATTATATTATGGCAATGATCCATGTTCTGTACTCATGTAAGACAGTGAAGTTAGTCTGTAAATGTGTGTGTTCTACATGTGCCACTAATCACCTGTTCCCAAGCTTCTCTCTTTCTCCTTGGCTTCCTTATTCCCTGAGACACAATATTGATATTAGGTTAATTAATCACTCTAGAATAACTCCTTGGTGTTCAAGTGAAAAAAAGTTATAGTTCTCTCTTTCAAATCGAAAGCTAGGAATGATGAAGCTTAGTGAGGTAGGCATGTTGAAAGCAAGACCTTTTGGACACATTGCAAATATAGGGAAAAGGTGTTGAAGTAAATTGAAAGTGCTACTCCAATCAACACATGAATGATTTTTTTAAAAAAAAGCCAGACAGCATTATTGATGGTCAGGATTAAACAAAACAAAACAAAAAACAAACCAGCCACAACTTTCCTATAAACTGAAGTCCAGTCCAGAGAAAAGCTCTATCTCTTCAGTTAGGGATCATGAGATGAGATGATTCCTGTTAAACCTATTAGACCCCAAATCCAGACAGAGGTGTCACCCACAGAATGCCATATGAAGACATTGGTGGAGACGGCAGCTATGCTGCTACAAGCCAAGGAATGCATTAGGCTCCCATATTGGCAAGAAGAATGTTTCTTAGAGCTTCAGAGGGACTGTAGCCCTGCCATCACCTTGGTTCTTTTGTTTGGGCTCCAGCTTAATGTTTTGTTGATTCAAGGAACCAAGATTAGGTAGTTAGTTATAGAAGTTACTGTAGTTATAGAAGACACTATGGTTCAGAAGCCTTTTAGTCCAGGAAGTCTCTCCTTAGTTCCAAAGCAGCTATATTAGTTGCCTTCACATTGCTGGAACAAAATACCTGACAAAAATTAGTTTAAGGGCAAAAGAGTTTATTGCAGTTTACAGCTCCAGGTTACAGTCCTTTATGAAAAGAAAGGCCAAGTGTCAGGATCTTGACACAGAATTAGTCACATTCATCCCTCAGTGAGGAAGCAGAACATGATGAATATTGGTGCTCAGCCAGTTCTCTCCTTTTTATATAGTCTTGGACTCTGGTACATGGCATGGTGCTACCCATAGTTAAGGTAGATCTTCCTACCTCAATTAATCTAACAAAGATAACCCCAGAATTTAACCTAATTTACACAACCCCTCACAAGCACTACTAAATCCTGACAGGTTGACAATCAATATAACCATCACCGCATTTGAGGTTGTCCTCCACTATGTACCCATGATACCTCACATGTATCACTCAAACCTTTTGTACTAATAATTCTCCATAACACTGATGGGTCTGTGACAGTGTGTTGGACATTATTAGTGTTTCTCTCCTGACATATAGCAGAAGTTCAATAATATTTTTATGTAAAATAAGAGGGTTTTCTCATACATTCTCATCTTTATTAAATCATCTAACATACTGGCCTAAGTGCTTTAATGCTTACCATAGGGACCAGTGTATTTGCATTTTCATTTGCAGATGTCTGTTTTTTTTCCCCAGCATATGCTGTTTGGTGACATGTCTTTGTTAGCTTGTTATTCACCTTTGATATCAAGTGATGGTTCTTTCCATCTTTGTGTCTCCAGTGGAATAGAGTGCTTTGCTAATTGGATATGTTAGACATATTATTACATACAGTATTGGGACAGGGAAATTTAGTACTCTATCCCAATGTAGATTTTAAAAACTTTTTTCTATGGCATTCATATTACTCTTACAGAATTTTCTGAAATGAATGCCTTATTGGAAAGTGCCCATTCTGCAGGGCTCAAATATAATGCAATCTTAGTAGTAAATTTTCAATGGGAAAGGCAGCATTAAGCTTTCAGTGATGAACTCATTCTTGTGGAATAGTATCTCTCTTCCCCCTGGATTTTCTTCTGGGTTGGGCATCTCTTTGGAAAATGGCTAGAATTTGTGGAGAAAGGAAGTGGTAGAAAAGGAACAATGAGCACAGCCCAGGCCACATGGTTTGTGGTACTGTTTGAAGTGAGCATAGCCAAACATTGTGCCAAGTATGATTTCTAGCAAATTATAGCCTCAATAACATAAAAACTATGTTAGACATTGGGTGTAGTTTTGTTATCCCAAACCTTTGCTATTAGTTGTGATCTTAAATGTAATCATAATTGCAGATCACAGCACAAGTCAGTATCTTATTCTCTTTCATTATACAGTGTGGTTGGAGATAGGAAAGATTCTTTTTTTTTAATAGTCCACAACCCTGAAAATTTCCATAGCATTCTTTGCTCCTCAATGGAGGAAACAATTTTTAAAAATAGCATTTTCTCAATTGTAACTATGTAGATTTAGAAAACTTACTCTCTAAGTTTTTCCCAAGTTGCCCTCTATTGAAACCACGATACATCATAGAAGGAAAGGTGTGTAGTCCTGTAACTCAGAAACTAGTTGGCATTGTAAACCTTAAGCAACTTACTCAATTTCTTAAAACATCAGATTCTGCATCCTGAAATGAAAAAAAAATAATAAGGTTGCATAAGGTTTGAATGCAGGCTTCAGGACTGAATGTAGTAGCATGGAGAGTAGATGGCAGAGAGATAATTTAATTTTTTTAAAATATTTTTATTTGCAATAGAAAATGAGAGGGAGAGAGGAGAGAGAGAGAGAGAGAGAGAGAGAGAGAGAGAGAGAGAGAGAGAGAGAGTGCCAGAGCTTCCTGCCACTGAAAATGAACTCCAGATGCATGCACCACTTTGTATATTTGGATTTACATGGGTACTGGGGAGTTAAACCCAGGCTGCCAAGTATTGCAAGCAATACCTTTAACCACAGAGTCATTTCTCCAGCCTGAGAGTTAATTCTTAATAAATAGCAACCAATACTTAGCAGGATTTGTTGGCTAGTGGGACTAAAATGGTAAAATGGATATTTTAAACCCTTACAGTTATTGAGAGCTACTTATAAAATCTACATAGTCTTGGTCAAAATAGGTATTCTACTTGATTCTCCATTTTTAAAGGATTCATTTTCTTTATTATCCTCAGAATAATGGAACCACTGAGCATCAGGTAGAATCTTTCATAAGAAAAAAGCTGGAGTCACTGGTAAAGGAATCTCAGATTCGAGACAAAGAAGATTCTGATAGTTTCACAGTGAGGGCACTACTGAAGGCCACACATGAAGGTTTAAATGCTCACCTGAAGCAGGTATGCAATTTCTTCTTGTATTTGTCTTTCAATAATAAAATAAAAAGCATTTGTCATTTGTAAACATGCTTCTCCAACTCCTTCCATGTTTGTTATATTGCTTGAAGAAAAAAAATCTGCTGCAAAATGATGTGAGAAATAGTTTAAAGTGGTTATATGTGGGGTAAAATGATTAAAGACTTCATCACTCATACCCTCAGAATAAAGCCTAACATCCTTGAGCTCCAGTGAGGGAAGAGGCTCCAGAGTATGACCTTCCCTCTCCATGTTCAGCCAGCCTTCATGTACTGATTTCACCCTCTCAGTGTGTCTCCTTCCTGTTCAATCTCTTCTATATATTTTGTCCTAATGTAGGTAAATTCCAACTCTCTCGAGACTTCTCTTGCTCCCTCCCCTTTAGTCGGATCTGCATTCGGATGCTTAGAAGATGGAAGCCTGAGCATGACTCTCACTGTTTCAAGTTTGTCAGTGGCTTTCAGGAAATTTGAAACTTTGAACCTAGGGCCTGCATCGTGGTGCCTTTGCCTTTCTCAGATCTTCCCCCAGTGTCTCTC
>PVHP010011008.1:0-21212 GCA_004024765.1 Zapus hudsonius
CCATCCCATGCATATGGGTGTGTCTACATTCACAAACATGCACACCCCAAAACAAGCAATCCAATAAATAAAACTCATATGTAGGCTATGTGTATACGGTATGTGCAAACATAATCTTTATGTTTAGTGGGGGTGGGATACAGTTAGTGGTGGATCACTTGCTTGGCATGCATGTGGTCGAGGACTTGATTAGACTCTGTATCAGTTCCTTTCTCATTGCTGTGAACAAATACCAGCCTAGAATCAAGTGAAGGTAAGAAAAGGGTTTGTTGTACTCTACAGTTCCAAAGGAAAGAGTCCTTCATGGTAGGGAAATTCTGACAGGGTCATAGATTTGACTACCACATTAGCAGCCAAAAAATGACAGCAAATGAACTGCAACTCAGCCTCAAACCCTTAAGGTCTTGCCCAATTAAACACTTCCTCCAGTAAGGATCCACTTCTCAGGGTTTCACCACTTCAAACAGTGGTACTCGTTGCAGGCAAAGTGTCCAAACATATTAACTCATGGGATGCATTTTAATTATAAAACCAGAACAGGTTCTCATCTCCAAAGTATATGAAACTATCCTGAAATTAAAAAAAAAAAATCCACCATGACTCAGGGATCTGAGTGGAAGAGGGGTCAGAAAGATTGTAAGAGCCATGGTTGGGGAGGGAAAACTGGCTACCTTTCTTATGATACATAAACCCCTCTCCCATGGACTGGTCCAGCAAGCCCAGGTAGGAGGGCCCCCAGTGGGGTGGGGACAGGGAGGAGGGACATGGGGATACCATCATAAGACTTGCTCATACAGTGTCATACAATGTACCTAATTATTGATGATAAATATGAAAACAAATCCAAAATCAGAATACTTTTTGCCTCAAGCATTTTGAATATGTGTCATTCAACTTCTACCAAAGTTTTATACAGGTTTCAATGATTATTTATAAAGGTTGCTGTTCTTAGCACACTTATGTACTAATTACTGATTTTCTTCAATTACAAAATGTATCTTTGAAATAAACGTGGCATTCAAATCTCATATTTTTCTAATGTATAAATATTGAAATAAATTATAATATACTTCTACAAATTACAAACTGAAAAATGCATTTAACTACTTTAATTAATTGTTTTCTTTCCTTTTTTTCTTCTTTGAGTTTTTCTCTCCTCCCATTAAACTGTTCTCATAGTTTAACAATAAGAAGAAAAGGAAGATGTTATAGCATATGGATCCTGTTTGCTTTCAAGAATCAATATCAAAAATGTTCTTGGAGAACCCCTATATTTTAACTGTCACATAGGATATTTTTCTCTATTTTGTATTCTTTTCAGATTTTTTTTCAATGCTGTTCTAGTCAAAATCTTAGTAATCTAATAAAGTTGTTTGTCATATGGAATCTGACTATTTTGCTATAGAAAAACAGATTTTACAGAGAAGCATTTTGAAAATGTATACATTATTTAAGAAGTATAGCTCTATCCTATGTAACTATGCCACGTAATTGGATACTTAAATAATGCTTTATATATTTTGAAGTTTCAAAATTAGTCTATTAAGAGGTGCTGGTTTTCTCAGATTTAGTAACACTAAGTAAAATTGTGCTCACTAAATTTCTGGATACAAAAGCCTATTAAAAGTGAGACATAATTTTTTCAAAATTGAATCTCAGTGTAATCTCATATGTTACCACTACTCAAAGTAATACCATTTGAAAATCCTAGTGACCTAAATATTAGTTGAAAAATGCCGAAACATTCAAATGTTAGACAACTGGATATCAATATTACCATGTCAAATGGAAAGTACACCTTGATCTGAATTATTTCAGATACAATTACAGATTTTAGAATGCTATTGGATTTCTGACCACTCTTCCTTGCAAGGCCCTATGCTTAACTTATTTCCTTCCAATTCCACACTCTCCACAAACTCTTCCCTCTGCAAGATTTGTTGTTTATTAATTTTGCAATGTGTATAGTGCTTTTGCTCCTCAGAAATAACCCGACTTTATCTTCAGAGTAATTATTATTTGCCAGGATACCTGTGCTCTGCTATACTGTTCAACTTATCACCACATGAAGAACCAGCCTTTGAGTGCTGAATGAGAACATAGTACATTTTCACTAAATCTTTGCTAGATAAATGCAAAACATAATATGTCCATTATCACTATTTTAAATATTTACTTTTTTTGTCCAGGCAACTAAAATTGAGTCAAGACTATGACTATAAAGGACAATTCTGCCAAGTTGTTTTAAATATATAGGAGTCACCCTCCAGTGATCACATCCATGAAGACACAGAAAATTGAACCACTATTCATGTGCAAAACAATATTCCCAACAGCTAAGGAGCCAATGTAAAACACCAGATGTCCTGCTTCTAGGAAGAATGAAAAGACTCATTGGAAAAGTCAGGAAGGAAGTGATTGCCCACATAGGCACTTTCTCAACTACAAGTAGCCTGTCACTTAAAGAGTGCAGGCCTGGAGTTAGGCAGAGCCTATATGCCCAACAGTGAAAGCCAGCATGAGTAGAGACCCTTGACCATGATGCCAGGTGACTCAATGTGTACTGAGTTGCTGGGATGTGTTGGCTGGGTACCAGAGACTTTCTACCCATCCTGGCTTACTTTAGGCAGCTCAGCTGAGTAGGGAGCAGAACTTCACCTGCTAGGGAGTTGGTCACAAAGACTCACAGATGACTTTGGTCCCAGAGCTCAAGACCAAGTTCACTATGGTAAGACCCAGCAGAAAACAGAAAGAGAAGTGTCCTCACTCAGGGCACTGCTGACAGTAGGTACCTCCAGACTTGCAGTGATGGGAAAGACTCAATTTTGGCTCATAACATTGTTAACTTCACTCTCTAGCTTTCCCACAAGAATTGGGAGGTGCTTGTGGCTGTGGGACTCACATGCTATAGAGTTTACAGTAAATTGAGGTGGGCATGGACCATGTTCCTACATCCATTCTCCAACCTCAGGCAACATGATTCTTATAGATGCATGCCTTCATGTGCCATCACGCCACTCAAAGATGTTCTTTCTGATGGCTTGACCTTGCTCTTTACCTTGCATCTCTGTCAGCTTCAGCACAGGCTTTTGCATGTCTGGGAGACGCCCCAAGTCTTTCTGTCATATCAGATGCGACCAGGCTGTGTCAGCCTAGGTGGCCAATAACCACCTTTACCACTGTGATCCAAGACCTCATCTGATGGGGATGGAGTAGTGTTACAACCATAGGAATTTGATCTGGAATCAGTGGACAGGTAGGGATACCCAGCACAGGGAATATCCTAAGGGCCCTGTCTACAAATGCAAATTCTAGAATGGTTCTTGTGCCATGAGAAGACATATGGCCTCCATCTATGACATTTCTATTCCATATAGCATTGCCTGATTTTAGTTCCTAGTTGTCAAGGGATTCATGTATAAAACCTCCTCAGCATTTAGCCTCTGATTCATTCCCATGTGGGGTTTAGACCTAGTACCTTGACCATGGTAAGGTGTGGGTTCAGAATGTGACAAACCTTGTAGAAACACTCACAATAGAAGAGTTGGAGGCTATTCCACCTATAGTTATGCCCAGTATTAAAGATATCCCTGTAGTGACTCACCACCAGCTACTTTCTGTCAGTGCACATGGACTTAAATCAGACCTGAGTCTTATCAGGAATGGTTTTGCCTTCTAGGCACTCCTGTGGTTCCTTCTGAAGGACACAGTGTGGTTTTCTGACAAATCTGAGTTTCCATCGCCCTCTAGCGCAGAAACTGAGCACACAGCAACCACAAACTACAAGCTGGTCCATGCTGAAGTCTTGGAAGTTGCCTAGAGGCTTAGAAAATCAGCAGCAATCTTACAACTTCAGGAATACATGCATAAATAAAGCTGGATTAGGTAAACTGGAAGTAAAATGCAATCCTTCAAAGACCAAGTGATGTTGGCAAAAACAAAGCAGCATTAAGAACATGACGTCACTCACAGAAAAACAACATGGTACTGGCAGAAACAGACATCTAGGCCAATGGAACAGATTTGAAAACCCAGCCTTTAGTTCAAGTAACTAAACCTACCTGATATTTGACAAAGATGCCAATAACATACACTGGAGAAAAGATCACATCTTCAACAAATGGTGCTGGACAAATTGGATAAATGCATATGAAAACAAACAAACAAAATTGGAGCTAGACTCACTCCTCTTCCCATGTACAAAATCAATTCTAAATGGATTAAAGAACTCAATATAAGACCTGAAACTCTTAAATGACTGCAAGAAAAAAAATAGAGGAAACTCCATGATATAGGAGTGGGGAAAGACTTCCTGAACATTATTACCTCAGTAGCGCAGGAAATTCAACTATCCTCAACCAGTGGAATCTCATCAAGCAAAAATGCTTTTGTTCAGGCAGACATGCCATAAATAGAGTCTATAAACCACCATCAGAATGGGGGAAAAAGTCTTCACAGCTACACCCCAGACAGAGGCCTAATATCTAGAACTTACAAAACACTCCAAAAGTTAGGTAACAATAAATTAATCAATCCTCTCAAAACACGAGGAAGTGAATGGAATTGGGTTTTTCAAAGGAAGAAATGCAAATGGCTAAGACTTAAAAATGTTCAACATCCTTAATCATCAGGGAAGTAGGGAAATGGCAATTAAAACATCTATGAGACTCCATATTACTCCAGCTAGGATGGCAATCATTAAATGAAAATCTAATGACAATAGATGGAAGGAAGGATGTGGAAAAAGAGGAACCCTCACTCACTACTGGTGGGAGTGCAAACTTGTACATCCACTATGGAAATCAGTGTGGAATATTCCTGACAATGTTGAAAATATTAGAGCTACAAACTGAACTGCTCTAGCGTCTCCTCTACTGGGCATCTACCCTGTAGGAACCTCTCTTTAATACAGAGATATGTGCTCAACCATGTTTTTAGCTGCTCAATTAACAATAGCTAAGAATTGGAATCAACCCGATGCCCATTGATGGAAAAATGGATATTAAAGTTGTGTACATATACACGGCAGAATGCTATTCATTAGTAAGTAAAAATGACATAATGATTTTGCAGGAAAATGGATGGAGTTGGAACAGATCATACTCAGTGAACTCACACAAACACAGAAAGACAAAGGCTGCATATTCTTCCTCATCTGTCATTCTTAACCAGAAACAGGTTGAGTTGCAAGCATATCTGACTTGCAACTCTAGGGACAGATAATAGGTACAAAGTGTTTGGATGGAGATAATGGGAAGGCAGAATTGGGGGAGATACACACAAAACTAAATCTAAAATGAATCGGTACCATAGAATCCTTACTCCTGGACAGATATAATCTTCCAAAGGAATAAGGGATATCACCTGATAAGAAGGGCCCTGAAGAGGGTGAAATGAAGTCTAACCTTAAAGCATTTGTTTGGGGCTTGGAACTCCCAGGGGCAAAAATCGGTTATTATTCTCATTGAGCTGTTGATGGGAGAGATCCCCCAAACAAGACAGGCTTCTCTCAAAGTACTTGATTACCTATCTCAGGCACAAGATAAGATCATATTTCTGAAGACACCCCAGGCTGACAACACACAACATCAAGAGACACAACTGGCATCTGAGAGGAAGCCAATCCTTAGATGCTTTGCCCATATAGTGCTGGAAAATGCTACATGGGCTGGTAGGGGAAATTAGCCAACAATGTTGGGAGAAAGCAGGGGACACTGCTACACAATAGTGACCAGCATGGCAAGAAGTATTCACCTGTGCAATAGTGACACCCAACCAAGAGCTTTCTGATTGGCTAAAAGATCCACTCAATGACAAGACATCTATAGCTGTAACTGGGATTTAAGTCAAAATCCTATGAAGACCAAGAATCAGGACTCCAAAGAGAAGCTTCCACTAACCTTGGGACTAAAGAGAAGATGCACCCATCATAATCCCTCCAACCTAACAATCTCTATCCCATTTACCCTATGCTGATTTCACTCTGTTGGAGAATGTTTTATTTTTATGCAGGCAGTGAGAAACAAGGACAACCTTATTCTACCAACAAGACCATAGCTGAATCCCTAACAGGCAAACCACCCCTTGAATATCAGCTAGGGCCCAGGAGAACCCACAGAGGGATTGACACGATGAGCAAGAGTGCTGCTGTCACAGACAGCCTGACAACCTGCACCAGGGTGATGGAGACAGACACTGAGGATACTCAAAATGTGCCAAAGCAGAAATCCAGAAACTGCTAAGAGCTCAACATTATAGTAGACTTAGAATACACCCACCATGGCCCAAGCACTATTGCAGAAGAGAGGGTAGAAAGATTGTAAGAGACAAGGTGGGCAGGACTATCCAGAGACATTGCTCTACTCTTCCACAATGACTGATTGTTGTTTGCACAATGCTTAGCCCATTGCCCTATGATGCATACCAGCAATCCTAATGTGGTGGACCCTCAAGAGAAGGGGGCAGGGAGGAGAGAAAGGGAGGTACCAACACGTCATTTGTTCATACAAAATTTCTACTTAAAAAAAAACTTAAAAAAACACTCTCATAGGATGTAAGAGTAGAAAGACCCATGAGGGCATGGGATAGTTATCTAATTATCTACATTTTAGGTTACATTTGAATAAGAGGAACACACTTTTTTATACTACTGTTGATCTTGCAAGCTCTTTTAATGTCAATGTATATTTGTAGCAAAAGCTTACATGGAACCACAATGCATGTCATTAATTTTTTTGTTGCTCTGTACCATTTAAAAACAAATTTATTTTAAAGGAAAAGTATCTTTTATCACTTGAGTAGAAGTAAAACTTTTAGAGGAATTTTTCTGAGGCAAGATTTCATGAAGCCCAGGATGGAATCAAAATTGCAAATTAGGCCTTTAATTTTCTGCCTCTAGATGTTAAGTACTGGGATATATAGTAAATTTATCAACACAAAACAGGTATCACATTGTTAAACACAGATAGGGAGTAGAAAAATAATTGTGAATATGGCTTTATTAATTTATTTGGATTGATTTATTTAATAATCACCTTAGGCACACACACTTTCTATCTTGTCTTCCCAATTTAGTTTGTTTTATTATATTTTTCAAAGAGCAAACTTGCATTTCCCTTTTTCAACATTCATCTGTCATTATAATTAGATTATGAAATCTTTATTGAAAACATGCCTGTTTTGTTAGCCAGAGACCTGTATGAGTAGAACTTGGTGATTGCAGAAAAGATAAATACTTTACTTTTCACCAGAAGCAGAGAATTGGTCAGAAATAACTACTGGTATAGCTTGTTAACCTTACAGAAGGTCCCCTAGATCAGTATAAAGAAGACATACTTGTAAGAGAAGAGGTCAGGGATCAACTCAAGTGATTATATCATAGAACAAATGGCATTTGGTTTCTCTGACACTGGAGTCAAAACTTGAAGGAATTTAGACTCAAGAAATCCCATAGTTTCCTCAGCCAAGCCTGGTGTAGAGCAGATTCATTCACCCCCCTCCTCAGTAACTTGTTATAAATGTCGCTGTTACTATAACTGATTCTTATTGATGTTATAAACATAGATTTAGCATTATTTAATGCATGTTCCTAAATTGTACAAATATGGCCCTTCTGCCTCTTCCAAAGCTACTACATCAGCTCTGCTCCTAATGGAGGGACCATTTGCCCTGTCCTTGCCCTGTGTTATAAAGCAAGCTATGAAAAGAGAGGCAAGGTATGGTGGCCTATGGTACCAGTACTTTGGCAGAACCATTGTGAGTTTGAGTCAAACTTGAATTAGTGTGCTCCAAGCTAGACTAAACCTCACAGCAAGACGAGAGAGAGAGAGAGAGAGAGAGAGAGAGAGAGAGAGAGAGAGAGAGAGAGAGAGAGAGAGAGAGAGAGAGAGAGAGAGAGAGAGACTAAAATTAAGTCAGTTGTGAGAAATATATCTTGAGAGTGGGAGGCTTCATTTTCCTTAGTTTTCCAATTCTCTAGCCACATAAAACAATAGACTCTCAGTAAACTTGGCTTAATAAGCCATCATGATTTCATGATTTTTTCCTAGACCAGATCACTTAACTATTTTTCTGAGACGTTGAAGAAACCATGATACTTTCTAGCTTCGGATTTTTCAGTGGCTATCTATGTTACAGTAATATTTGAGGGTAGGAGAATAAATGAACTCAGATAAGGAAATAGCATAGTACAAATACAAGCTAAACCACATAGAAAAAGGCAAGTTATTTTAGCAGAAGTTTTAATGCTACTTTAATAATTATTTTCATAATGTTTTCATAATTATTTTCATAATTTTCACATTCCAGAGAATTTTAAACACAGACTAAAATGTGAATGTGATTTCATTTTTAACTCCAAATAATAGTTAATTATTTTGATGGTCATAGTGCCATGGTGCCTTTGCTTTGAGACTTTATTGGAAATATGAAGGATGTGGTTCAATTGAGTTATTTCCATGGAATCTCAAATACTACTGGGCAATCTTGAGGGGATTCCAGGGACTCTTACTAGGGGACCATCAGTGTCTGAAACCTATTATTGACAAAGCAGCAATTACAATCTTCCATAATGATGGCTTCACAGTAGTTCCTCAGTTAACGTATACTATCTAATATTGTCTTGTGTAGAAAACCAAATTATATTTAATCACATTTAATGGATGCATTTTTATAACTTTAAAGAAATGTAAAAGATGGATCATAGTTAGATGTACTTTTCACTATATTTATTTATTTGTTAATATGTAGAAACTCTGTAGAAGGGAAACAATGCTGATTGCACATTATAACAACTCTATATTTTTGCATTTAAGCTTTTCACAGCAACTTAAAGTATAGACAAGGGTAGAAATAAGTACAGTTTATGCAGCCCTTAGATGTAGCAGAAACACTAGAATTTTTTTAAACTATGAAGTTATTTAATCAAATAAATGGCATTTCTTAATATATAGTATTAACTGCGTTCTGTTGATCAAGAAAATGAGAATCAGAGAAATCTTAAAAGTCTCCAAGATCAAAGACCTAATGAATGATTTATCTGATAACAAAAATACAGATTTCATGATGTTCAAAACCTGAATTATAACCTTGCACTGGATAAACATATAGTTATTTCTAAGTATACATGATTGAGAAACACTGCACATAAGAAATCAAATAATTTTTTTTACAAAAAACAGAGTTTCTAGAAACATTAAGATATATTAACCTGAAAAAGAAAAATATAGCCAACATATGCATTCTGCAATTTTTTTGTAAAATGACTGATTTGTCAGATTTATCTTTTTTCAGTGTATTCAATCTTTTTGTCAAACTCTCTAACTAGTTCAAACTCCTGAAAACAACATGACAGTTCTGACAGGTATCTGTTTGCTTCTCTGTTTCCTTGTTCTGAGTCACTGGTCTGAAGAATTCTGGATTTAAGTAGCGAAGTGGGGAAATGTGAGCAGCAAACTAAACTTCCCTATCACACAAACACATATCAGAACTCTCATCACCACAAACTCTCAGTGGCATTTTCAGGATATAAGTAAAATCATTCCAAAATTCATGTCTTTTTAGAAACACTATAAATCAGAATAATTGTTAATAAATGTTGCATGCATCCAAGGGCCAATGTATAATCACTGAGTTATCTTCAGTGTACAGTAATGCTTTATTCAGTAAGCTAAGGAAATAAAGAAAAAAATTAAAAATGGATGACAGAGCGAGGCATGTAGTGTACATGAAAGATGATGTATGAGTAAAATACTGCCTTTTGTCAACTACAGACTCTGACAGGTCAATTCATATTTTTTCTACCACACCCCACTTTCATTTATTTTTTGGAAAGAATGGTGACATTGATTAAAAAGGTAAAAATAGAATTTTAATGCTATATAAAAAGTATTTCTCATTATAAGAGAAACATTATATCAAAGTTGATTGTTCACATGGCATCTTATATGAAGAAGCTTGTCGGAATATTTTGCAATTAGGATCCTTTACAATCACATGTATTCTTATAAGAGGATTCCATGTGGTTATAATTAGTGCTTGGAATTCCAACAATCTTACTCGACCATACTTAAGGAATTTTAAAGCTTTGTAAGACTTTGTAAATGTTCTCCATTCTCCTTCGTTGTGTAAATCAGGAAAATGGGGTCCTAGGAGGCAAAATGATTCACTCGAGTTAGGTGAGGCAATGCATCATAAAAGCTAGCTTCTGTTTTCTATGCTGTGTGTCCCTCTTTCTAAAGCATCCTTTATCATGCTAGGTTCTCTGAGAAGATATAGTTCTAAGGAAATAGAAGTAAGTGTATGGAAGTTTGCAAATTCATGACTTCATTTAAATGTACCATTCATTGAATATGTTGTTTACATATGACTTTAATAAGGAGGATTCTTCTTTTGACAAGCATCTGTAGGACTACATACGGGACAACACTATTTCCTTATAACTTCATCTGCTAATGCTTAATCAGGATATAAATAAAATAACAAAATCCATGTCTTTTCAGAAACACTATAGATCAGAATAATCGTTACTAATGTTGAATACAGGGCTGGAGAGATGGCTCAGAGATTAAGGCACTTGCCTCCAGTGCCTAAGGCCCCGGGTTCAATTCCCCAGTGCCCACATAAGCCAGACCCACTAGGTGGTCCTGGTGTGCTCTCTCTCTCTCTCTCTCTCTCTCTCTCTCTCTCTCTCTCTCTCTCTCTCTCTCTCTCTCTCTCGCTCTCTCTCTCTCGCTCTCTCTCTGTGTGTATCTCTGCTTGAAAATGAATAAATAAAATATTAAAAAAATAATAATGTTGAATACACCCAAGGATCGACGTATGACCACAGATATCTGTCAGAACTCTGTTGTTTTCACGAGTTTAAACTTGTTAGAAAGCTTGACAAAAAATTGAATACACTCCTACTCTGTCTTCAGTGGTCCATCACAGGTGCCACTTGTTAACATTTTAGGAATTCTTCTAGCATGGATGGTGTAGAATAAAACAAAAGCATGCATGTATATATGTAAGGTATGTATTTATGTATACATTCTTTATTTTACTTTTTAAAAACACAAACTGTGGCATGTGATTCATCTGTTCTGCTTTTCTCACCAGGCAAAACACCTAAATGCTTTTCCGTTTCAGTAAATGGAGCCCTTCTTACATACCAACAATGATACTTTCTCTAGCATATAAATAATTAAATACATGTTATTACCATTCTTTTAATAATATGCAAAATAAGCCATAATAAAATTTTGTTTATTGCATCATTTGGTATATTTGTGCATAAGCTTTACTACATAGGAACAGAATTGGTACCTGTGAGGGCCTTCCATTAATACTGTTTTTAAAATAGAATACTTAACCACTGTCTTATTCTGACTTTTTTAAAGTGGAATTTAGGCTAAGCATCTTCTCATCTAGTATGGGGAGATTTGTAGTTGTTTTAATGTGCATATCCTAGTCTAAATTAACACATATTTTCCATTCAGTTTGTCATTTTTTTAATCAATCTGTAAGTTTTCTTACACATTATAGAGAATAACGCTTTAGTTTTTGACAAAATTGTGAATATTTTCTTAGTTTCTCATTGTATGTTTCAGCCTAGCTTGCTTTTGCCAATTTAATCTTTTAAAATTAAATAATCATATTTATGTGTTTTGTACATGTATGAAATTGGTACTGAATTTAGTGATATCTTTAGAAGCACTGGTTAGCATGCGGAGTACACAATATACTAATCTTAATTCCTTATCTAGCTGTCTGTCCATTAATCAGAGATAAAGATAATAGTTAATATATTTTGCCTTTGTAAGTGACCACTTTTTATTATACTTAAATCTCATGCACTTTTAAGTTTATTTTGATTTTTTCATTGTCTTCCATACATGCTTGTGTTTCAACACTTGATTAAAAATACTAGAAATTTTATGTTTGGTTTGGGGGCTGGAGAGATATCTAAGTGGTTACAGTTGCTCGTTTGCAAAGCCTGATTGCCAGGTTTCGATTTCCCTGTGCCCATGTAAAAGCACATGGACGTGGCAATGTGTCTGGAGTTTCTTTGCAGTTGTTGGAGGCCCTGGTGTAACCTTACTCTCTCTCTCTCTCTCTCTCTCTCTCTCTCTCTCTCTCTCTCTCTCTCTCTCTCTCTCTCTCTCTCTCTCTCTCTCTCTGATGGATAAGTGAAATTTTCAAAAAAATTATGTTTAGTTTGTTAGGTGAAAAGTATGCATCCATTGTTTTTTTTTTCATCCTAGAATTTTCCTAAAGATTTACTCTAGCTGCTTTTACATGTATAATTATAATTTAGTATGTTAAGCAAAAAGCAATATATAGCCCATTTTTGACAAGCAAAGCAATGACCACATAGCCTTAGATAACTGAACATTAAGTATACCCATTTATTTTGGTGAAGTACAACACAGCCAAATTAAATATTTAGTTACAAATGAAAAACTATATTATACTGCACATCAAAACTTTCTACTGAAACATGGATAGTAACTTTAAAACCTAGACAAGAGTAAGCTGTCTGGCATGCTGATGCATATGTGGTAATTATGGATAGCAACCCTTTACCATGCAATTCAAAAGATAAGTTGGAAGAATTTTGAAAGTTTTCACTATAAAAATGATATATGACTGAAGATGTAAACATGTTTAAACTGATATGGCCTTTATACAGTACATATATTTATTGACATAGTATACCACTAGTAAGTATAATTTTATTTTATATCAGTTAAAATTATATCATTTCAATAATAACAGTACTGTTGGCTCTTTAGAACAATTTTCTGAAACCACCTACTTTTTATACAGTTTTATTTATCTAACATGGCAGAGAGCAGGTGGGATGAAATTATAGATGAAAACTTTGAATATTTTATGTCAGTGGGAAAAGCAAAACTCATATATTTTTATAGGATGGATACTAGTTATACTGCACTGAAAGCACTATAATATCACCCATAACCATTTAGATGAATATATATATATATATATATATATATATATATATATATATATATATATATATATATATATATTCTTTAAAGTGATGAGATTCTAAAATTGTATAAAATGGATATTAGATGATAGATACAATCACATATATTTATAAAGCTGTACATTTAAAGGTAATCATGGCAACCTATTATAAATGCAAATATTAAATTCCTTACCTTCATTTGTCAGAATGCCAGTGGAATGAGTTAGGGTAATTCTTACAGGAGAATACAAATGTATCCTTACAGAAGAAAGAGAAAATTGTCTCACCATGATCTGATCTTTAGATAATAATATGGATAAGTAGAAACAAGTTTGATATCAAATACTTGTTGCTACTTATCAAAATTATATATATACATATATGCATATATATATGTATAAAAATACATACAAATATATATATATATATATATATATATATATATGTATTTTTAACCTCTTGGGAGTTCCATGGAGTTCTACTATTGAAACATTTGCATAGGGAAACAGTTGAACATCTCAGGAAGCTGATTGACTGGAGTGAAATTTCATCACAAAGCACTTCCCACTTGCATCAAGCTGAACATAGTAAAATAAATTAAATAAGTTTCTCGTCCAGAAGGAACCAACTATTTGTGTTGTTTCTACTCAAGCATATTCTTAGCTATCCAGAATCCAAACTTCAGTGGGACATGTCTCAAACTTTTTTATGGAGCATGTGTAATAACACAAACTGTCTTTCTTAAGTGAACGTTTAGGGGAAAAGATCCTATTTACCATGTTATGACTTTGTATAACTTTGTGTATGTATACCTAAACATTAGATGTTTCATTGGAAGAGCCATTTATGGTACAGAAAAGGTTCTGTAACTCATCTGTCAAGTAAAATTGACAGCCGGAAAACCACCCACTAAATACTGATCTTCCCTTTTCATTTACTCCTATGAAAGAAACCCTGATGACCCTGAGGATTCCTCCACTCAGTTGCCCTGCAACTTCTCTTGGCAGAAGCTTTTGCTATCTTTCTTTTGTGTGCAACTTATCTAATTCTTTGACTAAGACAGTAAGAACATAGAAACACCCAGAGATGATCAGTGACACTGAAAGAGAGGTGATCAGTATGGCTCCTCTGTGAAGTTCACAGTGTGAGTCCAAATGATTGTGTATCCCATTACTTTATGGGGAACTCATTTCCATGACATGACTTTAAAATGCATGCATGTGAATTAGCCATATAGAGTAAGTAGGATGATGCAGAGAACTGAAAACCATGTCAGTTATAATTAAGTTCTGACTCTGGTATGAGAAAATAAGACTGAGTAATGTTGAAATAAAATAGATTAAAGAGTTTAATAATTGTACCTATAAATGTCTGTATCTCCTCCAACCATTACTGTTAGTTCCCCTTGGCTATCAGGGCAATCTCTGGAAAATTTGGAACAGGAATATTTCCTTGGACTACTTTATCATAGAGATCTGAATCGGTTTCCTTTGTTCTCACTCTTTCTTCTAAAGCTTACCTATGAATTTAACTATGGACCTGCATCTGTCTCAGAGAGAAATGTGTTACTCTTCAGTGGCTACTATTTCAATTTGGCATACTGAAAACCAAAAGATGCAAGATAACTCTTTCCTCTAATCCTAGGATTTTAAACCAGTTTTCTTTCTTTTTACTATTTTGAAGAAACATTTGTGGTCTCTTCAACTTTATCACGGTCTTTAAAATTTCTTATCCCTAAGGACCAGACAAAAGTGGATCTGTGTTATCTTGTCCTGTTGAGACAGACAAGGGTGATCAACCTTCTCCTGGGTATGTATTAAGCATTTGAAAAAATCCATTAAGAACATTTTTAGTGTTAAATAATTTATTTAAGCATCCCTGTTACAGATTTTTCTATAATAAGCAAAAATGTTAGGGATGAATCAAGTGACTTCCTAATTGGCTACTCTTGGACTTACCTTGGTGACCTGGCTACCTAGAGCAAAAGGTCTCTCAAATAGTCATGTGACTGTGCATATGCCAGCATCAGCCTTTTAGAACACTCCAGGGACTCCTTGAGAAAATCTTAGAAAGACCACAGCTGATTTTGATGGCTCTTGAAGGTACAGCCACAGCCAGGACTATTTCAAACAGTGTTATGATTCAACTTCATTATCAACTTGACAGCATTGAATTGTCTTTGGAGACACACTTGGTATATTTTCAAGGCTTTTTCCTAGAGAAGTAGGACAGAGGAGGGAAGACATTCTCTAAGAATATGAAGAACCAACCTATAGTATGGGGTTCTGGGTTGAGTAATTTTGCAGGCAATTTTCTCGGTGCTAGCAGAAAGAACTTGACTAAAAGCAGAGTATGGAGGAAAAGACTTGAGATGACGAGGAAAACTGTGGCTGAGCAAAGAATGACATCACCTCCTGGCCAACATCTGGTTGACAACAGCAACAGAAAGGAGTGTGTGCCAAACTGGCAAGGGGAAGCTGGCTATAACCCCCATAAGCCTGCCACCAACGACACACCTCTCTCAAGGTTAAAATACCCAAACTGCCATTAGCTGAGGATTGAGAATTCAGAATTCATTCATTTGTGGGGGACACCTGAATCAAACCATCACAAATAAGAAAGTCAAAAGAAAAAGGAAACTGAACATCAGCATGCATTTCTCTCTGCTTCCAAATGGAAGCTGCCACATGATCCAACTGTGATATTTTTCCTGCTTGATGAACTGTATACCCTCAAAATGTGAGCTCACAGGAACCCTTCCTTCCTTAAGTTGTTTTACTCAGATATTTGTTATAGTAATGGGAAAACCAGAGAATAAATAAAACTGTTACCAAGGAGTGAGGCTGCTGTGATAAACCTGATGTTGTTCACAGGTCTTTGGCATTGTTGTGAATGAAGAATGTGGAAGACCTTGTTATCTGTAGGCTACAAAAACCCCAGAATGTCATGAGCAGAATCGGTCATTATATATTGGGTCATTTTAGTGGAAGTTCTTTGGAACAGAATGCTGACAGATATATCAAGAGCAACCACTGTGTTCATGAGATTCCCTAGGCCTCTCTTGGGAACTGAACTAGAGGACATTCATGCTCTAGTCTGACATAGAATCTGTAGCAGTTTTCCTGCCTCCTGCAAAAAGAAGTGAAGCTGCCATAAAAAGTTATAGACTAAGTTGTTTGGTAGAGAAGATGTCAAGGCAGTGTGACATCTAGGCTATGGAATAGTTACTCACTGCTTGGTGAAATCTATAGAAAGGAAGGAAGAGAGAAAGAATGAATGAAGGAATAAATGAGGGAGGGATGGAATATGAATAATGGACAGACTTAAGAGGAAATGAGAACAAATGAATTTAAAGTACCTGATAAGAGAGAGTTAAGAGAAAGCTTTGTAATTGTTAATGAGATTAGGAGAAAGCTCAGACTTTTGAGTAGGGCAAAAGGAAAGATTAGCTGAAGGCAGGACCAAAGGCACCAGTTTATAAAAATAGAAATCCATTTAGAAGAGATATGATGAGCTGAGAATGCTGAAGAAACATTCCACACTTAGAACACACACACACACACACACACACACACACACACACACACACACACACACCTTCCAGGGTAAACAGAGGCCCTATATCTATGGTAGAAGCAGCCAGCAGACCTGATAACAGAATTTAGCAGCATTGCAGGCTAATAAAAGCTTGACCCATGGTTCCAGATAGGCACTGAAATCAAGAATTCCCTGCAAGGAGACTATGAGTAGTCATTATGTAATGCTGTCCATGTGAGGCTAAGTTGCAGTAGTGACCTCAAGATATTAGAAGTGCCAGGACCATAGGATAGCTTCTAAAGAGAGTCTGGCGTGGCCAGTCATGCCTATTCAATGGTGGAGGTCGTGGGGGGGCACGGCTGGCAGTGCCAAGAGACTATTCAGGCTCACTGGTCAGCCATCTGACTGAAAAACTGTGTGGGCTCTATGTTCAGTGAAAGATTCTATCTCAGGGAAATACGTTAAGTGAGAAAGAAGAAATCCTGAAATTCTTTCTGGCTTCTGCACGCATACACATGGGTATACATATGAACTCATATGTCATTCACCATAAATATCTCTCTCTCTCTCTCTCTCTCTCTCTCTCTCTCTCCCTCTCTCTCTCTCTCTCTCTCTCTCTCTCTCTCTCTATCACACACTCACACAAACTACTTTGTATATCTAATCATTTACACCATTCAAGTAGAATAGTAATTAAGTAGTCAGTCAATTAACCACCAAAGTGTTAATTTTAATATGAGATTTAGTGTTCAGAGATACACATATTTATGGAAAAACCACTCAGTATTAAAATTGAAGGGGATGATGCTTTGTTTCAGAGTGCTTTTTTTGAGGCAGCTGAAAATGCTTTGTTATTTTACAAGTGAGCCGGGGTTTTCTTTATATCTTTCCATTCTGTCATTTTTATCTACATCAGGCAGAAGGTGCTAGTGTTGTTTTACAAAACATACTAGAAATTTTAAGATAAATGTGGTTAGTCAGAGAGATGCAGAGGAGGTGGATGGATTTTTCAAAGGAAGACATTATAAAGAGAGTAGCTCCCATACAGAGTTACTGAAATATAGGAAGATACTAGGTGTGATCAAATGTACTGTAAACTTGTCAAGAATATTTTAGTAGTCTTTGCCTGATACTACAATGGTATAAAATTGGGTTTAGGGAAACAACAACATTAAGCCAGAATAAAAAGTAACCTTGTAAAATGGTTTAGTTCTATTTTGGCAAATCTTATTCCATCCTTTTCATAATGAAATAACTCCATTCTCTATTTTCCTTTTGCTTCCTCTTTCTAGACCGGTCACCCTGATCTATTACTTCTTAATGGTCCGTTCTTTTTAAGTGTTGTGCTCATAAGGCTTCAGGAAGGGGGAATGAAATTCATATTATTTGTTTTCTCCTGAGACTGATTTTGTTACTTTCCTTTTCCTCTTTTCTTAGTATTCACATTTAATGATTATAACAATGAATCTGAGAAGTTAAAACTACACACAAAGAAGAAGAAAATTTCAGGTGATAATCTGGTTTTGTCTAGTTCTAAGACCATACATTTGTCATCTAAACATATTATTCAGTGATTAATGTAATGGACTTTAAAATTATTTTCTATTCCTTTTAACTGTAGAGTAGCATACACATGTATATAGTAAATTTCAAAACATAAGTGGCACATATCAGTGATCATCAGAAATTACTATGAGCATGCTTGCTTTCCAGCCATTCATTTATTACAAATTCATCTGAAGGTATAAATGGCAATATATTTTTCATTATGAGTTCAACAATTGATTCATGAACAAATAATGATACTACTCAATATGAAGCATTATAAAACATTATGAAAATCTACTTGAGTATTGAGAAAAAGATTATTTTTTCTGGAAATATAGATACTATAGAAAGGGTAACATTTGTGTTAAACAGCATATGACGCAGACTGAGAGGGAATGATATTAAAAACTACTGCAAATTGAATTGTTTAAAATATGTAGTATTTATTTGTAATGTAGGAAACCGTAGAAAAAAGTAGAAAAGAAGGTACTGAAAAATCAGTTGTGGCTACACTATAAAACGTATTAAATGTCCAATGAACTCTGATGACTTTAGAATGAATGGGAAAAATTTATTTTTATTAGTGTATATGTCTGTGTATGTGCATATGCGTGCATGCATGCCATGGTATGTGAGTGGGGGTCCAAAGTCAATCTCGGAGTATTGGTCTTCTTCTTCCTTCTTATTTTTGACAAAAGGTTCTCTTTCTAGTTGTCTTTGCCACTGGAAAGACCAATCTAGCTCATCCACAATCTTCAGGAGTGACCTGGTTTCACTGGCCATTGTGATCGGTGTAAAAGGTTTACTGACACATGAGCCACTTTATGTCTTGCTAGTATTCCATGAGTCCTGGGATTGAAATTTTGTTGACAGGCTTTCAGAGCAAGTGGCTTTAACCTCTTATCCATCTCCCCAGCCCCAATGTGAAGCAGAATATTGTAGTCCTATATATGTATGCAATCATATGTAGCTCTACTGTATAAACAAGGGCTAGCATTAAGGTGCTATTATGTTTGTGTCATTATATAAATATATATATATATATATATATAACTATATATAACTATATATATATATATATTCTAATAAAGTTACCAAATGCTTTCTTAAGCAAAGTAATTAATGATTCACTATCTAAGTCCTTTTCTGTACTCAAGTATTCTTCACTTTTTTTAAATGTAGGAAGTCATAGTTATCTAGTAGTTACCTAGGTATTTTTCAGTTCCTCAGTTTATTATTGGTAAAATCAATATTTATTTTTGATCTTTGACAATATTTTTTCATTTATACACAATTAACATGTTACTCTAGAAGAGAAAAATATTTTTAATATTTTATTTATTCATTTTTCAAGCAGAGAGATAGAGGGAGAGAGTGCACCAGTGCCACCACCCTGTGGGTCTGACTTATGTGGGTACTGGGGAATTGAACCTGGGGCCTTAGGCACTAGAGGCAAGTGCCCTAACCATTTAGCCATCTCTCCATCCCAAGAAAAAATATATTTAAAAAACACTCCAGTTGAATAACATAGTAAGTACATGGAAAACAGTGCCTTTATTAAACTGTGAATTCCTTTTGTTCACCTAAAATAGCTGGAGAAGAGAAGCCAGCTTCACAGGACATGGAAAAGAGCTGTGAAGTCCTTTTTTTAAACAAAAATATGACCATTTATTTGTTAGCATATATGCACATGCATTGCATCTTTTCAAATTTTTATTTTATCTGTAATATAGGAGGATATAACTCCCCCTGCCTCCTTGAGGGCCCTCCTCCATGGTCTCATGGCTTCCACTGTGGGTCATGGAATTGGTGTCTATGGGGTAGTGGGGTTTATGCTCAAGGGTATTCCTACCACTTTCTTGCTCTTAACATCTTTCCTCTCCCTCTTTAGCAATGTTACTTGATCTATGGCAGTCCTTTTGGAAGTCTGATTTAGCGTTCAGTTCTTTGTAGCCCCTGGATGTCTGCTTTGGTAGGCTTTGATTCATCACATTGATCCACAATTGATCCCTGGAGCTGGTTGTCAGACTATCAGTAAGTGCAGTATTCAGGTCACCATTTCTGTGCATTTTCTTCGGGCCCTGCCTGATGTGGTTAAGGTGGCACATCTTGTGATGGGCAGTCTGAGATTTTTGCCTTTACAGAGGGGGCTTCTCTCTGAATGATGAGTTTTCTGACCATGGGATTCAGAGTTGGTTTGCAGTTCCAGACATGAGACCTCTCCTGTTGCATTGGCCTCACATACAATCAGAGAACAAGTGGTTACCCAGGTGCTGTATGCCACTATTGAACAAATGTGTATTTCTTGTCCGCTGGCTGATTTCATTTGTAGTCTTCAGTGTCCCCAGCTAATTCAGGCTCTTGGTGACCGTTGTCCTCCAGCAACTCCCACAGGGCTCTCCAAGCACTATGAGGATTGCTGGAGGGTGCTAGCTTCCCTTATGATTCCAGTAGGGTGTTCTGCTGTCCTGTGACTGTGGCCTGTGGTGTTTTCAGCATTAGATTCTTACCTATTATCTCTTTCAGGTAATCATATTTGGTAATACATACCTTGTTAGAGGACCTCATGGGTCTCTTTGGCACCCAATTACATGGTTTTAAGCTTTTTCCACCTTCTTTCCAAACTGTCCCCTTTCCCCCGTTATTGGTGGTTGTATCTTTTAGAATGATAGAATGAGGGTTTGGGGAGAACTGATTCCAGTTTTCTTACCTTTTTAAAAATAATTCTCCTGTCACGCACCTTAGGCCCTATCCTTCAAAGCCCCTCCAACCTCCATTTTTATCCCTCCCCTAATACTTCAGGAAACTCTTCATCTACTTCTTCAAAGAAAGAAATACAAATGGCCATTAAAACACCTAGAGAGATTCTCAACATCATTATTCATTTGATAAATGAATATTAAAATTACTAAGAGAGCCGATTTCACTCTAATCAGAATGAAAACCATCAAAAAAAATACAAATGAAAGCACATGCTGGTGGGACTTTGGGCAAAAGGAACCTTCATCCACTGATGTTGGGAGTGCAAACTTGAACAGGCACTATGAATATCAGTATGGAGACACCTCAAAAGGCTGAAAATCAAATGACCAATAGATCCAGCTCTACCTCTTTTGGGCACACACCCTAAAGACTCTATTTTATGTCACAG
>PVHP010011008.1:21312-46381 GCA_004024765.1 Zapus hudsonius
AAAAAAAAGAAACAATCAAATTTGCAGAAAAATGGAGGGACTTGGAAAAACCACATGCTAAGCAAAGTCACAAAGACTCAGACAGACAAATACCCCATGTACTTTCTCATCAGCCATACCTAACGACCTAACGAGATGAGTACATGAGGAATTGGGGCATAAAATCAAATGAGACCAATAGAGAGAAGTCCTTGGCTTTAACCACTAGCATTGCAGGTGCTATTCAACGGGAGTGTCACAAAACATTGGGTAGTTGTCTCTGGCTCAGAGGCTGTGGAGCTTTTCTTTGCTCATTTCTCTTGACTACATTACATTGACTCTGTCCAAAATTTTTATACATTTCCCCTTTTGTGCCATTAAGATAAGAAAAACCTTCCTACCATCAAAGAATCCATTCAGGATCTAATGCATGGCTAATTGACAAAACTGTCCACTATAGCTGAAGACTCACCACCTTCTTCTGCTTACAGGAGGGATAATAATGGACATTTGGATCCTTGTCAATAAATTAATGATATGAATGGAGATACTTGGGTCTGTCTAGGGCAAGGTTAAATTTAAAAAAAAAATCAAAATCTTTTCCTAACCTTACATAACTGAACTCTACTTACTCACCCTTATAGTATTCTACTGGATAAAGGTAATTTTTTCTGTGCATGGAGGTTCTTTTTGACTTTGAGTTTTCAACTAGAGAGCATTTGTAAAATTGCTTTCCATGTCATGGTCTTTCAACTGAGAGGATGAGCCATGGTTGTATTTGAAGAGATATTTTGCTGTCTTATTAAATCCAGGTACATTAGATTAGTATTTTTACAAGTAAATATCTAATGATCAGTCAGTCAAGGTTGGGGAGATATTGCAAGGTCCATTGGCTATATTACAGCAATCATTTTTTTTTCAGAGATAGTAAATGATTGGTTGTTATGGCACATTGATTTCTGGAAAGTTTCTTAGAAAAATGTAGAAATTATTTACATTAGCGCTGTTTTAATGAGGCTCCCAAAATAAAGCCATTTATTTCCAGGTGATGGGGTAGAAAAATTGTCTGACAGATAAGCCATGGTTTTACCTTGATGAATCGGATTAAGTCATGGATGTTAAGAGGTGAGAAGTGATCACATTTGACAGGAATTCGCCTTGTATAAAGACACTAATGTGAAATGAGAGACTGAGATTTGGGAAAAGTCAAGCACCAAGGCAGAGAACACAAATATAATACTACTTGGATTTTATTTCAAACTAAACATCTTTAGGCCCAGGAAAAGTGTCTTAATCATTTTGTATCTCTTTTTTTCCCTTACATCAAGGTCACTAATGAAAGTGTCTAACCATTGTAGTAGTTTTGAATTACCAGATAAAATATAGGATGTCAATATATATGTGAATTTCATATAAAGAACAGAGGCCACTTATTTAAAGACTGTAAAGTAAGTGTCACATGGCACGGGGCATATTTCCAATAAAAAGATGGTTTATTTTAAATTCAAATGTTATTGATTTTCATTATTTAACTGTTAAGTTTTGCATTCTATAAGAATTAATTAACATAATTCACCCATATTCTTTGAGGAAGATGTTTTGGAGACACACCAGGGGTAATTCAGCCAAAGCTATTTGTGTTATTCTATTTATCCATCTTTTATTATAAGGAATATGTTGTAATTTAGATTTATTAATTATGTAATGCCAGTCTATAATTTCCTTTCATAATTTATAAATTATCTTCAATTATGATAAAAATAGAAGACAAATTTCTACACACTAAATATCATTTGTGAACCAGTAATCTGCCTAACATCATGAAGAAAACCAGGTTTTATGTCAGCCACATTTGAACAGAATAGTGATAAACTTGAGTTATACAAATACAACCTCAAATGCAAAGAGCAACTAATGATTTAGATTTTTTAGTGGATTTGAAGGCATTAAAACTTGTAACTTGGGTCTCCAGCCACCTGGCTGGAGCAGATATGACTTGGAATAGATCTGAATTCCAGCCAAAAGGTACAGAGAGCAGTGCGATCTCCTGCTTCCTGCTTGCTGCCAGGTTTTGTGCTTGCTGATTTTTGTTGTTTAATTTGCTAGTGGTGGTTTCTCTCTCTGCTTGAATTTATGAATGGGAGCCAACTTCCTCCACCATAGATAGAACTTCCCCTGGATGTGTAAGCTTGAAATAAATCCGTTCCTCCATAAACTTTGTCTGGTTTGGCTGTTCACTCCAGCAACTTGGAAGTAAGTACTACAGCCTTTGTCATAAATTGTTCCACTAAGTATTTCCACGAGTTTTGTGAATGACTTTAGCAAATTGGTTGAGATCAGAAACGGAACGTGGGAACTCTGAATTACAGTGAGTTAACAGGAAGTATACATAAAAAATTTGGGCTTGGTACTGGCAGCTAAAGTGGGGAAAGAGTGGTCATGGAAACTGAGGCCCCAGCCCAGGGCATCTAGCAATATCTTCAGGTGGAATATGTCAGGACTGAACTAGGCTACATGAAAGACAGCTTATGTTCTCTGCTACCAAATTATTTCCTTGATGGTAGAGGAATATACCTACAGGTTTTGAAGTCACTAAAGACTTCAATGTTGATATGTAGGGCCAGAAGAAAAACTACTTTTTCCACTAAAGTCAATGCCATCAAGGAATTTTAAATGTAAGCATGGATACATATGGGACTCTTTCTGGAAGCTCTGTTGACATAGTGAAGAATTGAAGAGTGATACTATGTTACTGGTTTTACTGATTTTTTTTTTTGTAAAGTGAATATATTTATTTTCTTCAAATAATGGCATGAAAATTATAAACCAGGTATAGTCTGATAACACTCAACTCTACAACTCTACAAACTACAAAAGAAATCTTCTGGTTTTTATAGTTACATTAAGAACATTAATAGGGCTGGTGAGTTGGCTCCATGCATAAGGTGTTTGTCTGTAAAGCCTGATGATCAGGGTTTGATTCCCTACTACCCAAATAAAGCCATATGTAAAGCTGCACATGCTTCTAGAGTTTCTTTTCAGTGGCTAGAGGCCCCAGTACACACATTCTCTCTCTCCCTCTTTCTCTCCCTTTTCTCCTTGCAAATAAATTAAATAAATAAAACATTAAAAAAGAAAATGAAACAATTTGCTAATTCGATTATGTGTTTGTATGTAAAAAGGAGTTGGATGTATACTTGTTCTGGCTCTCATGACTGAAATATTTTTAGAAAGACATTATTTTGTAAATATCAGACATTGTAGAAGTTAATAAATTCTAGTTCTTAAACGGGTCTATTGAGTTTAAGCATTCTGAAAGAGCTGTGCATTCTCAGCGATACTTTATTTTAAAAAGCATGTCATTCGGCCCCTACAGGTGGTCCTGCCATCAAGACAGCATTATGATAAGTCTGAAGTGTGGAGTCTTACTGTCTTTCACAGGAAATTTGAACCACTGAAATCCGCATTAATGGAAAAGAAGGCAAGCTAGCAAACCTTCCGGGGGATCTGTTGTAATTTCTTCCAGACTTCACAGAAAGAATTCATGGAGTCAATAGTGAGAAAAAGTTGCTATAAAACCATCAGAAGTCAATAATCCTTCATTATGAAGGAAATAAGCATGAAACATCTCTGTCTCTCTCTGACTTCCTAGATGTCTTTCTCTCCCTCTCTCCCTCTCTCCCTCTCTCTCTCTCTCTCTCTCTCTCTCTCTCTCTCTCTCTCACACACACACACACACACACATATGACTGGGTGAAAGGTAATAAATTATTTTCAGTATATTTCTACACACTGCAAGGAAGACATCACACAGACTTTTGCATGGCTGCTCAGGTCATCTTGAAGTGGTCCATGTTCCATCAACCCACTTCATTGAGGGTGTTCTATCTGGTTCCATCCACATCTGCTTTCCTCTTTCATTTTCTACCTTCTAAAATTAAGTAGTTTTACCTTTAAAGGAATTTCAGGAATTAATTAGAATGGCTTTGTCCTTCATTTCTTTGTTGGTATATACCTGACAAATTTCAGAAGCTAAGATCACTCCAATTCTGAAAGTATTGAAATCATCTTACTCTGTTACCACCATTGTTCATCTCTTACCCTTGCCTTTTCTAAGGTACTTCTTTATCCCGTTGTCATAGAAATGAGAAGAGGTTATTGTCAACAGTGCTGTTTATCTATAGTCAAGGAGCCAAAGATAGGCTCCCTGGATTTGTATTTTAAGGTAGTGAACCTTTAGGGTTCCAAAGGGATGTGCCTACCAGGGTCTATTCTTTCTTACACATTTAATTGTAAGCGTGTTGCTGTTTGCTTCTTTCTGTTTGTTTTTATATTATATGTCACCTGTCAAACCCAGTGCACTTCAATGTGCTTCACACTAAGTTCACAAAACATATGAAGCTACTTTGAAATACAAGAAGGGCAACAAAGTTTGTAAATAAGTAATATCAGTTTATAGATCAGCAAATGATTTTATTCAGGTACCATTTGCCATGGCTTTCTGCCCCATAACTTGATCAGGGAAGCCAATGTTTGGTTTTTGTTTTCTTACTGTGTCTCAGCGTCAGGCAGCACAATTAAGGTACTGGCTAGTGTTGCTGGGTTTAGAAATCTTCAACTTGACCCTGAAATTAGCCCACATTCACAGGCATGACATCAGGCTTTAACGTGTACATTAATAATTGGGAAAGGAGAAGAATAAAACTACAGGAGTATATGCACTTTTATGATCAAGTTTCATACTATGTTCATGTGCCGCATGATGAATTTCATCCCAAGATAGTTTACATGTGAAGAAATGACAGTGGTCCATTAGGAGTATGGGAGTGAGTCCATTCCTATCATTTGCTCACATCTTAGCATTTATAATGTCACAGTGTAACATAGTACACTGCGGTGATGCATGTTTAAACAAACCCATCACACAGGAGAATGTAAAATAGTAAAGCACATATAATTACATGGAGCTTGGAAATTATAATTTCTCACTATCCTTCTGCTTTATGAGTTTGCTGCAGTTTAGTATTCACCATAATTTTGAAGCATACACCTCTTTAATTATTAAAAAGAACTTATTTAAGAAATAGCTTCAGAAAGATCCTTTAAGAGTCATCTGAAACCGGAATTGTTAGCATAGAAGATGAATGTTCTTTGCAAGTTATTTTCCCCAGTTACCTTTCTGGAGGACAAGAAGAAAGGGTAGGAATCCTTGATCTTGATGATACTGACTGAAGGTAGGGCTAGGCACAGAGTACGTGTGTTTTTATATTTTTGTCTGTGTGTCATTCTGGGATCAAAGCCTGTGTTTGCCATGTGACTTCTAGACAAGCACCCCCTACTGTAAAACTATATAATTAACACTGCATTTTAGTTTTAACAGAAAAAAAATATGAATACATTCTTCTTGTTCCTTCAATTGTCATGCCTAAAATAACAAAAGGTATAGAAGTAAAATGTCATGGTGAATAGCAGTTAATTTTAATCAAGACATGCTGAGGCATGCTTACAGAACTTGAATAATGGGGACACTGAATGTAGGCAATGGCTGAAGCCCAAAGTTGGAGAGAAACCTGAGGAACTTAATCGATGCAAACCTCAAAGTAGAAAAAGGAAACAAAAAATTGTTCCAGAATAGACATGATTGACCTATTTTATTTAAAATTAAGACTCAAAAGGAGTTGAGTGTATATGCAAACAATGCAGAGCTGATGAATGAAAGGAATAGGAAATGTCCATTTATTTACTTATGTTTTAGTACTTGTGATGCTTTGAATATAGCAAAGAGTAAAACACTCAAAATCTCTACCTTGATGGAGTATAGATTCTAGCAGAGAGGGCAAAAGAAATAATAACTATGAGAAACAAAGTTCAAAGTGTACCAGTGTAACTATGAAACATAAAAGATGAGTCCAGTACATGAAGTCTGGATTTAAGTATGCTGAAGGTAGTTAGCAAAATTAAATATAGAAGTTAAAGTCACAGACACTGAAAACATAAAATCTGAGACCATCTGAAGGACACCTGGCTGGCTTGGAAGACAATGTGCCTGTTCTATTACAGCTATTTCCCTAATGGACATTTATTTGTCCTTGGTCATGTCTGATATTCTTCATCTCGTGTAAAATAAATACTGAAAATTAAATTTAGTAGATGACTGGTAGACCCGTGTTTGAAAGCAATGTTAAGGCATAACAGAGAAAGGGCAGGAGATATGTCTCAGTTGGAAAATTATTTGCTATCAAATGTGAGGTTCTGATCATGTAACCCCAGCACCCAAATAAAGCCCAGACAAAGAGGCACAGGATTATAACCACAGCACTGAGAAGATGCAGAGCTTGCTGGGTAGCTAATCTAGTGGAATTATCACCAGGCTCATTAAGAGATGCTGTCTCAAAAAATAGTGTAGAGAGTGATTGGCATTGATAGTCACTGTCAATTTTTAGTCTTTTCATGCACGCCACACACACACACACACACACACACACACACACACACACACACACACACACACACCAAGAAAAAAAAAGGAATAAAAATGTAACAGCATCTTCTTTTTCAAACCCTATCATCAAATACGTACTGTGTATATAAAAGCATGGTAGTTTATCCATGGGCAATTTAAAACTAACCCATTTTTCTTCAAGCTACTGTAGGGCAGTCTTTATGTGAACTCACTGAGTTCTCCTGCATCTCTGCTCAGTGCCATTGGTGGGAACAGTTCAATTCTTTCTCCATTACTTTCTCTGCTATCCCACCTCAACATATAGAGACAAATGCAGCCTGGTGGCACTGTTTGTCTTCAACACATGCACCTGTGGTAGAGAGCATATCTGCTGTGTGCTTTTCCACTTGTGAGCCACTTAACATCAGAGTGGCATCCAATGCATGTATGCAGTGTTGTATATATGCACCAGTATTTGCTCATGTAGCTAATAGACATATTAGTAGTTGCTTATTAAAAATTAATAAAGAGTTAATAAATATTATTCCAATTGGTATCATTTGACCTACATTTTAATTCTCTTTATCTTATTTCATTTTTCTGATATCATTTAGCCTTATTCAAACGTCTTCATGTTTGATCAGATTTCCAACATATCCTGGTTAGCATTATAACAATATAAAACATTATAACATTATAACTCTGCATACACAATTGTATCATATGGATTTATACATATTTACTGAAAAACATTAACTAAAATTACTTTCTTACCCTTCTACATATATGGGTTATGGAAACTATGAATTCATGGTTTTGAATTATGCCTGAAAGTAGCAAAATGATTTCTTATGATTGTAAAAATGCTATTTCTTGTTTAGTTATTTTAATTACACAAACACTACTACTGCAATGATGTATTTTAATTATGTGCTTATCATATATATATATATATATATATATATATATGTTTATTAACCTTTATGACTATTTACCTTAGATATCATTTAATATATGATATGATTGGCATTTATTTAGTGGGTTGGCTTTAAAAAAGTTGTTCAAAACATCATTACTTAAAAAATTACAGTACTAATCAATAAATGAATTAAAATACATAGTACATTTCAAACTATTTATAGCAAGGATAAAGACATAAAGTAGATGAACCACTGGACATTATACCAAGTTGATAACTAGAATTATATTTGTTCACAAAAGAGGGAAATTTCTTCTCCATCCCAGAGAGCAGACAAGATAGATTCTTTTATAATAATAATGAATAAACACTTTGAAACTAGAGTTTTGAATTTGTAACCATATGATACTGGCATGAACTGTTTCCAAATGCTAACATTGGTGTGCTTACACTAAAAACACTGAGGTGATATCTACTGATTGGCCTGAAGAATGGAATGATTTTGGTTCTCATTCTAAATTATGCATATATACTTGGTGTTTTCATGAGTGTGTATTTTCTGAAAATGTGTGACTATTTTTCCTAAGGCAAAAAGTCACCTACAGATAAAACATAAAACAACAGTACTGTACCAACATACACCGTAGAACAAGATGAGTGAAACCTCGATCAGAGGAGAAATTCTGAAAGAGAAAAAAACACAAAAGTTTCCTTAAACAAACAAACAAAGAAAAAAAGAAACAAATATATAAATGGTCTCCTGTGCAGCATGGCTATGAATAGAATATGGATCTTGTTGGAGTAAAGTATAAACTTTCAACTTTATAATTTCTAATCAACATAGCCAAACATATCCAAGTTTGTAGTGATTTATTTATGAAGTGCATAGAATTCGAATTATTTAGAGTATGATTTGTAGTTCCTTAATTGATTCACTTGTCCCATTACAAAGACTTGAGCTGATAAAGCTTTCAGTCATCAGAAAAGATGTGTTTTTTCAGGACCCTATCAACTTGGCTAAGAAAATGGGGCTTATATGCAAAGTACAGAAAATTATGAAATAAGCATTCAACAAAGTTTTGAAATGATGAGTGGAAAACACAAGTTCCCATGTGACTTTTGCTTATTAATTTTTTTCAATGGCACCCTCAAGCTTTTCTCTGAAATAAACTTCAATTTTGTCATCTGTTAAACAGGCAGACAACTAGTCAAACCTCCGACAAATTATGGAGGCTGGTCCTTTCCAGTTAAATATTTATCCTGGAAAAAGGAGTAGGCATTGGAAAACATTGTATGGTCACTTGATGAGTATAAATAAATAAACCTTTAAAATGTCCCTGGATTAGAAATTACTCTTTTCATGGGAATTGTGTATTGACTGATTTCCTTTTGTTGGATTGACACTTTGCCAACATCCAAACCAAGAAGTATTCCTTTATTTATGTGTAGTCATACAGATGTTTAATATGACCCAACATGTGTACTACATGAAATATGAGCTCCACTGTCCACAAGTAGCTGGCAGCCTAGGAGGTAGGGAGCCATAAATCTCTGTCACTCAGCAGGCAGTTTGCACTGGTACTAAAAGAAGCAACACCTCTTATGCATGTGGTCTGTTCTGTTAAAACTGCATGGTGACATTTCTGACTACACTCACAACAATAACAGATAGAGTTATATAGCTCTTGTCTTGAGGATAAATTGCTTCAATTATTTTATTCTGAGAAACAATGAGGCCAGTCCGATGATATTAGGGCAGTTATACAAAATGACATTATTTTCATTCTCCAGACTACTTCAATCATGGATGCATTCTCACAATGCTATTTTACTAATATCGTGCTAAAACTTACTGTTTTTTTTTTTTTTTACAGTATCTGGTCATTTCTTTATTTCATTTATGAGATATATATCCTGTACTGTAAGACATTTCTCACAAAAGGAAACTTTGTGTGCATAAAAAAAATTAAAAATTGTATTCTTAATGTTTCCCAAATCACTTACTGCCTAAAATTTTATTGAAAGATTGTTATTTAAAATCTTTGCTCCAATAAAGGTCAACATCCACAGGGACTTTACACATGTGTTTTTGTATCTTTTCTTCAAAAAAACAAAGAAACAAAAACCACAAGAACAGTGTTTGTAAGTCAGATGTGTGATAAAAGGTTATCAAAGGATTTCAGTCCCATTCCAGAAATTTATAGTGACCTGAAGCTCTATAGTATGACAAGGTAAAACCTAGCATAGTATTGCATATCTGTAATCCCATCACCAGGGAGGGAACAGAAGGAGATGAAGACACTCAGGGCTAGACTTGGCTACAGAGAAAGGGTGAGGGCAGCACAGGATATGTCTGAGAGTATCTCCAAATAGACCAGATAAATAAATAAATAACCCAGAAACTATTCTGTGCCTATGCAATGTAAATTTTTGTTCAATGTCACATCTTATTAGACAAAGAATTAAGATTTCCAAGTCTGGCAAAGATGAAAAGACACTTGTTAGGAAAAAAAATGAAAATGCTTTTCTGGCATGTGTATTCGTTACTCAAGATTATGTAAAATGTTACTTGAATTCAAGTCATTTTTAACCTTTTCTCCACTAATCAAGATGATTTAATGTTTCTCTCAACTTGACTGAATTTTGGGTTCTTCCTAATATCAGGCCCTTAATTTCCATTTTCTTAGACCATTGACTTCTTTTCTAATTGTAAATTCTTTCTGAGTCAACTTGTGATATGAGTCTTCAAGAAGCTTTGTGTGTATTTTCTATAAAACTCCTGACAGACTTAGGTTGCCCAGAATGCCGTCTTCCCCACTTCTTAACCTGCCCTTTGTTGGTAGAGAGAAGACCAGGCTCAATTCTTGGAGACATACTTTCTTGTTTTTTGTTTGTTTGTTTTATTTAACTCTACCTCATACAGTTTCCAAAATGCATGGCACATCACTACACAATCCCTAATGCATAACTCATTATACATTAAAACATGTGATAGTATGGGACCTTGAAGATTTCATGAAGTGAATGAACCTGAGCCTTGAACTGTGCTGTCCAGAAAGGATGTTAATTATTGAGATAATTAAGTGCTAGGTATGTTTTGTTATGTGAGGAACACAATAAGTCATTTCAGCCTCTTGGGTGTATTCAATTATTAGCAACATTTAAAATTTCAATTTAAGATTTTTAATTAGAAAACTGTTTTGTAATAATTTTATTTAAAAACTAGCTTAAGGTGCTATTTGAGTCTATTTCCACATTTGATATACTGAATTAGAAGTAAAAAAAAAAAGTATCTCCGTGTGTTGCTGTTCACTTTATAATGTTCTTCCATTGAAATTCTCATGCTTTCTCTGTATTTGCTTTCATCTGGGAACAATCCATTTCTCTCCAAAAGCACACATTTTGAAAACAAATCATTAGACTACTCCATCTCAAGTAGGTTGAAAACAAAGTACTTCAGGACATGTATTCAATAGTCTTCCCTCTCAGAACAAAAAGGTAGATGCAGCCATGCTTGTAAAAGCCTTCTATTTCAGTAGGCTCTTTGTGTCCTGCTCCTCAACGTAGACTAAATCCACTTAGCAGAGCTCACAGCGAATGGACGCCAAAGAACACGTTACCTCAGAGAGCCCACAGGAAATTATGGGATTTCTTTTATTCTTCGGAATCAAAACAGCCACAATCCTCTTGAAGATATTTTCTTTTGGAAAATATGCCGATTTCTGCATAATAGCAGTGCATTACTTACATGTTTATTTGCTTGTAATTTAACTAATGAGTCCATGACTATTCCTGGCTTTGGGCTTGATCCTCATATTGAGAAATAATTGGCTGTAGAAATGAACTTGCAACAAAAAGGGAAAAAAAATGCTTTTAAAGTCACCAGGAGCATTTGGTAAACATTTTCTGAATTCAGGTAAGAAGACACAGAAATACTTTCTAAAAGCTTCATATAAACTAAAAATTCTGGTGGGTGTTTTTGTCATTTTTATTTGTTTTATTTACATAAACCTTATAAACTTTGTTTTATTATAGCATTATGATTTGGTCTCCTTAAAATTGCCATGAGTCTTCAATTTAAATGACCCATATAGGTGGAAACAAAAATGCCATTTCAACAAAAACAGAATACTCTTTGGAGAATTCTGTTGGTGAGGGAACACACTTTGGAGATATTACAGCTACACAATGGTACAATATGATTTTCCTTTCTGGAAAATATTTAATCCAAGTTGGCGGAATGAGCATACAACATATATAAAATTATTTGATGTCTTTGGGCAAATATTATTATAACACCAAATGATTTTTTTTCTTACTGGATTTTCACACACACACACACACACACACACACACAAATTGTATGTATAAGAAATCAGGTATGCAGAAAAGTGACTAAGATGGAAACTTCTGTGAAAAGCTACAACTGATGATTTATAGGCATAGACATATTATGATTTTTGTATCTTTAAAAATGTTTTATTCAAACATGGGCATGCTGTATTTGATTAAAATCCTATCTCATTACCTTCTCTCCCCATCTCTCTCTACCCTCTACTGAACTTCTCTTATCTGATTAGTTCTTCTTCTTTTTTGATGTCTTCTTTTAGGGGGTGGGGGAATCTCATTCTATGACTCTGACATTCTTTCTGCCCCCTCTTTCAAATGGTTCCCTGAGCACTGGAGGCCATGACAGAGTTCCTCATTTGGCACTAAGCACTCAGCAGGTGCATAGTCTCAAGAATTTGACTAGTTGAGTCTCCCCGTTAGTAACTTCCATCTGTGGAAAGAAGGTTCTCTATTCCAAAGTGAGAGCATCCCTAATCTAGGAATATAAATATAAGTATCTGGGACAATTTGATAGGCACAATGTAAATGTATAGCCCAATACAGTAGTAGGTGCCTATTTCCTCTAGTTGGGACTATGACATTCTAGCAATAGAATTTGACTAGGTTTTTAATTACCTATGGAATGAGTCTCAAGTCCAGAGAACCTGATTACCTCCCAAACTAACATGACACTATTGTAACTTTGGCCATACCTTGACTTGTTGGTTGGTTGTACCTGTTACAAAGTCCACTGTGGTTAAGACTGTTAGCAACTTGACTGCATTTGGCATTTAGCATAGCAATTCCCAGGAAGGAAGCTTTCAGCTCAGTTTCTGCTTGATAGTTCAGTGTCTAGCTACTTAGGCATGTGGTGTCTTCAGCAGTGTGAAACTTACCATTGATTTCTGCTGGTCAATCAGGAGTGTTGACTCTGGTCTTTATCATTTTGAGAGCCTTTATGGATTTCTTGACCAAAAACTCATGGTGAGGTACCTATACCTGGCCCTGGGGTTTTCTTGTAACAACTTATGGCTTCTCTGGTAGCATTATCCAATCTCCACTCAGCACTTTTGGCCAAACACTTGGTTTATGTCCCCCATCCCCTTCTCTCCACGATCACCTTCATTTTTCCTTTCTACCTCTTCACATAAATTTCTCTTCAATTTCTTTCTTGGAACCCTGTGTAGAGTTGGGCTGAGTAGGATAAAAGCAATGCATGATAGCGAATTATTTGAATGTGGACTAGTTCAGAGCTAAAGATGATAGGAAGACAATGTTAGAGAATTTGTAGAGGAAGGTGGTTCATTGAGATGTGAGAAACCTGGGAGAGGACAAGCACTAGGCTCCTGATTGACTGGTCAGCTTACCTTAAAGTGACAAAAGAGAATCTGAGCACATCTGGGACCATAAATGGACAGTAATTTCTTTCTGTGCTTAATTTATGCAAGACATATTTTTGTCATAATCCTGTGCTTCTCAGTAATAATTTATTCAAATTGAAGAAAAAGGATATAAAGAAGAGCTGCATGTCTTCTCTTTGAGCCTAGGGAATTTGATGTCAAAATAAGCATATAAGTAATGTGGTATCAAATTTTGCATGATTGAAAATTGAGTAAATATGATATTATATCTACTATAACATTCCTGAAAGTGAGGTCACATGGTTCGTATTATCTCTCTGTTAATTTTCTGAAATAGATAGAAATAGATAGATAGATAGAGAGAGATGATAGATAGATAGATGATAGATGTAATGTACTTTGACCTTATCTCTCCATTTTTTCCTTTTATTCCCCACATTAAATCCCTTCTCTTTCCCAAGAAATGCCCTTCCTATAGTTCTACTTTCATGCTTCACTTTCCTTACTTCTTGCCTCCCTCCATCCTCCATCCTTTCTTCCTTTCTTTCCTCCTACTTGTTCTGTATTTGTTGCTTTCTTTCTTTCTTTCTTTCTTTCTTTCTTTCTTCCTTCCTTCCTTCCTTCCTTCCTTCCTTCCTTCCTTCCTTCCTTCCTTTCTTTCTTTCTTTCTTTCTTTCTTTCTTTCTTTCTTTCTTTCTTTCTTTCTTTTTCTTTCTCTCTCTCTCTTTCATCTTTTCTTCCTCCCACTGAATTAAGTAATTAGGGTTGCTTGGATAAGGTTGGGTGGGAAGTTATTTACTGAAGTATAACTACATAACTAAAGAACATGACTCCCACTTCCCCAGCAAATATGAGATGCCATTTAGCTACTCTGGAAGGCTTGTGGTCTAATGGGTCCTTTCCTGGTTTATGATGAAATATTGATAGGTTCACAAAGACATCACTGCTGTGACTTCATGATTTAGAATGTCATGCTGCATCAGAAGACAGCATTCTGAAGCTCTTTTCTATATCCTCCTGATGTTATATTCTTTCTGTACCATCTTTTTGAGGTGCCATAATACTTGAAGGAGTTGGTTTATATGTTCTGTTTAGGATTTAGCACCCATTTTGACATATTCTTGACAATTTTGCCTGCTTTAAATTTTGGCATTATTTGATTGCCTTTCTGAGGTAAATGGTAAGACCCTATTGCTGAAGACACCACAATGAATCTGGAAGAAAGCCAGTTCCCAGAAGGCTAGCCCATATAGTGCTGGAAAGCTCTATATTCGCTATTGTGGGAAATGGCCAACAACATTGTGAGCAAGCAGGGGACACTGACTGCTACATGAAAGCAACCAGCCTCACAAGTTGTGCATACTTGTGCAGTAGTGGCACACAGCCTAAGTGTTTCTCTGGCTAAGAGATCTGCTCAATGGAATAGAACCCATAGCTACAATTGTGAAGCAAGTCAGAATCCTATGGAAACTCAGATTATGGACTTCAATAAGAAGTCATCACTTGTTTTTGGCCAATAGTGAGGCTGCACCTATCAAAATTTCTCTAAGTAAACAATGACTGTCCCTTTTACCTATCCTGATCTCACTCTCCATTGACAAATCTATTTTTTTTTCTTTTTCAGAAAGCAGCAAGAACAGAGAACAAGCAAAATCTATCAACAAGCCAAGAATAGGTAGGTGACTCCCTGCAAGGAAATGAAGAATCCCTGGCACATCAGCTAAGGCCAAGGTGAAACCACAGAGGAAGTGGTGAGATGAGCAAGAGTGCTGCTTCCACTGTGAGCCTGACAACCTGCACCAGATTGATGCAGACAGACACTGAGGATACTCAAAACTTCAAGCTGCTGAGAGCTCAACACTAAAGAAGACATAAATCAAACCCTTCAAAACTTTGGGAATTTTGAGGAATATGAGGTGAGAAGAGTGTAAGAGTCACAGGGTAGAGTGAATATCCAGAGTCATTGACCCCCAACCACACCCATCCAATGACTGACTGCTGCTCTCACAACTCATAACCAGCAACTCCAGGGCCCTCAGTGAAGTGGGAGCCAAAAAGAGGAAAATGTTGGTGCAAATACATAATGTATCCATACAAAGTTTCTACTTAAGAAAAATGCATTGATGTCTATTGTAGAAAGAAACTTGGGTTATTGAAGATGGAAGCAGAGTAACTCTATAGGCAAAAACATAATTATTTAGAGTTCAATTTGACATGTTGTCTATATAGCATACAGTTTGTTAGTTGGGCCCATATTCCTAGCTACTGGTTTTTGGCCAGATCTACAATCCCAGCATGCATTCCCTCCTGGAGAGTAGGCCTCACATCCAATCTGAAAGCAATTGACTATTCCCATAAGTCATGTCACTATTGCACAACTAGACATATCTTGCCTCCAGGTTTCCTTTGGAGTATGCAGGGCTCACAGCTGTCTAACACTGGGAGGCCTTTCTCCTGCTGCTTTCTTCGTACCTTCCTACATGAAGAAAGCCAGCCAGCATGGAGGGTGGTTCCAGCTTAGTTCCTCCTTACACACATTGGAAAAGTCAATTTACACCTTAATACTGCTTCTTATAATTAACGATGGTGCACATGCCTTCTTTTTTTCTTTACTCTTGATTTTTCATAAAAAAGGATAAAACTCTTGTATCCCTTATCCCCTGCTGGGGAGGTGGGTTCTTCCTTGGTTGGGTTATTGATGTTCACTGAGGAGTCCAAGAAGCATCAGTCAGTCTTGGTGGGGTGGCTAGGGAGGGGGAAAACATGGTGCCTCAGATTATTCCCACCAACCCTGAAGCTCTGACCCTTTGTGATGATTCAAACACAATCTGTCATCCAAGGAACATTTTACCCAAATATATACAGTAGCACAAAGTTACACCTGTGTCCCTATGCTTTCCATCAAGTGACCCGGAACATCTTCAGTCAGTAATGTTGGGAGAATGTTTCCTAGAGATGTTGAAAATTAGCAGTCTGTCAAGAATTTGTAGGTTATTTATGAATTCATGAGAAATGCAACAAAACCTACATATGAACTTCTCAGGATACTAGCATGAGAAACAAAAGGTCTTGCTCAACGAAGAAATGGAAAAATAAGAAAACAAAACAAAAATTTTCAAGCAATACACTTATAGCTGACAATGATGAGCAATGATGAGACTATATGAAATCCATTATAAACAATGACACTTTTAAAAGGATTTGGGCAAAATTGTAAAACTAAAATGAAAATCTTTAATTTTTCTATCTAAATCTTTAAATATTCTCTGGCAGTGTTTCTTTTAGTATGATAATTCCCCACATTATAGATTCAAAAAGAAAACGAGGAGGTTTATAAAAAGAAAAGAATAACAATTTAAGTATAATTATTCCCTATTTAAAAGGGATTCAAGAGAATCATCTTTAAATAAACATTTGGCTATTTAACTGTGTTTCCCCTAATCCTTGTTTTGTTTGGAATAAAGCTGATATTTGATTAATCTCTAATTGTTAAGAATATTGAGCTGAAGGGGTTGAGGGGATGTTACACAATTCAGATTCATTGTTCATTATATGAACAAAGAATGAAAATAATGAAATGAAATAAATCTAAAATTTTCATATTTACTTGTTTGCCACACCTGGGAATTTATACATCATTTTTAAGGGACAATAGCTTTACATCAATACATATAAAGAAACTTAACTTAATTGGTCAATACAAAATTTTAGAACATTATGGAAAATGACATATTTCTAATCACATATTGAAATGTGGATGTCAGAGAACTCAAACACACAATGTCTTCATTCATCCAATTTTAGAGACTTTCATATTTAGATCAAGTGTTAAGAATTATGCTTTAAGCGCTGGAGAGATGGCTCAGTGGTTAAGACACTTGCCTCTAGTGCCTAAGGCCATGGGTTCAATTCCCCAGGTCCCACATAAGCCACACCCACAAGGTGGTGGCCCTGGTGTACTCTCTCTCTCTTTCTCTCTCTCTGTATCTCTCTGCTTGAAAATGAATAAATAAAATATTTTTAAAAAAAAGAATTATGCTTTAATACATACTCTATTCTTTCAAATAACTACAAACAGATATGGGTCCAAACTTCATGTAAATATATTTAGAAATTTTCCATTTATGTAAATATCAGATATTTACACAGAGCAATTATTCTAAAAATCTTCAAATGCATTCTTAGCAAAATGTGTACTTATACACGAAAACATACATGACCTAAAATATTTTTAAATTTTTACAAGAAATTTTGATGAATCAAAACAACTAATAATCATCACATTTATTATACTAAGAAGAGTGCAATAAATGATCATTAGGTTTCTATCTTTTCTCATGATTAACCTTTGTTTTTTTCTGAGAAAACGGCTCATGTATCCCATGCTGTCCTAGGACACACTATGTAGTCAAAAATAACCTTGAACTTCTTTTGTAAAAAAATATTTGTACAAAAATACTTTTGTGTGTGAGGCAAGAGTCTCGTATGACTCTTGGATTCCTCTATGGACTTCAGGGTACAACATTCTTTGAGACAGGCTAGTTACCCACTGCAAATTACAAATGCCATGCTCAATGATCTCCTGGCTCCTCCTGTTTGTTATGGGTACTTTGGGGTCCTGGACAAGTCTCCTACTTTGCATCCTTTTTTACTTGGTTGTTTGTGTGGTGGGGGATTGTACTTGTGTCAACAGGCTTTGTAAGCAAGAGCCTTTGGCCATCTCTCCAGCTCTGACCTGGATCTTCTTATCCCCCTTCCTCCAACCCCTATGTGTTGGAATAGTAATCACAGTTTATGTAATGTAGGAGATCCTATGTACGTTTTGGTACATGTTAGACAAGTAATCTAAAAATTCCTTGCCACTCAAAATTAGATTCTTAATAACAATGCTTGTAAATAGACACATGCATGTGGCTTACATCTGTTCATTTCTGAGTTATTTATTATTATGAAGTGTCAATTTCTTCAATTGCTTCAATATATAACTAGTGTTTCATCATTTTTTGGAATCCACATTATCTGATATGTACAGCTCAGAATTATGGCTTTCACCAAGTCTGTACTGCATATTGTTAGTGCACACCCATGCTTCTCAATCAACATTTTCCCATGATGTTAAGCTGGCTTTTATAAGAATATAAAAGATGCTGGGTGTGGTCATGCACACCATTAATTCCAGCACCTGGGAGGACACCCTGAAAACTACTTAGTGAATTTCAGGTTAGCCTTGGCTAGAGCGAGATCCTACCTACAGAAACAAATTTATCTTTAAAAGAACATAATGTTTACTCAAACAATAGTGAAAGATCATTAAGATTTATGTAAATTAAGAACATATGTAAAAAGTAATATCCAGTATATGAGGAAAATGTATTGAAAGGACGAGAAACATATTATATTTTCATGAGCATAGCTATTGTGAACATAGTTTTAGTGAATCATGTGAATAAATTCTTTCATGCCAAATAATATCCACATATAATTTCAATTACTAAAATGTGTTCTCTTTGACTGAGATTATATATATATATGCATACACACCTCATATAAACAATACAATGCTACATGCTGAATGTCCTATGTCATATAGTTTATCTGATAACCCTTCACCTATGAAACAATGGGTCATCTGCCTTTCTTTTAAACAGAGTTGATGTGGGGGCTAAACTTGTGACTAGTGCCTCACAATTTTCTTGATTGATTGTGAAAGCTGTCATAAAACCATTCGGTTATCACGAGATAATTCTACTACTTATGACTACAATTGTCTTTGTGTAGCTTCCCTATTTCCTAGAGTCTATATTTTCCCTTGCCATCACTTGAGATGTTATCATGAAATGTACCGATGTGAAAGCTTTGATAGTACATTCTTTTATTAAAAATATATTATTTATTAATTTTCAAGCAGAGATAGAGAGAGAAAGAGATAGAGATAGATAGAGAGAGAGAGAGAGCTCCAGGGCCACCATCTTGTGGGTCTGGCTTATGTGGGTCCTGGGGAATTGAATCCCGAGCGTTAGGCACTGGAGGCAAGTGCCTTAACTGCTGAACCATCTCTCCAGCCCTGATAATACATTATAAGACAACATTCATATACTTGAAAGGAGCAGAACACCAGCACATTCTATGCATGTTTGACAAGTGACTTGGGTCTTCTTTCTTTTTTCTCCCTGCTCTTCTGAAATAGCACTTATTGTTGTGGATTGTTTTTTCTTATACAAACTGTATTCATTTGCAAAGAATTGTATTTTTTAAGTTTTAATTTACTTACCTTTTTATTTTTATTAATAGTAATAATTACTATTATGATTAATTTTGCAGTGCAAAGGATTGAACTAGGCCAAGTATGTCAAGATAACAGTCATCAGCTCCCTTTTTTTTTCCTTTTTCCTTTTTTTGCAAAGTACAAGAAAACAATATAATTCAATATACTAGCAGTTTTATTCCAATAATATAACCAACAAAATAGGGAACTCTAAACAAAATTCACACAGGCACCAGGTGAAAAAGAATTATCTTTCAGTTCAAGTTTTGTGTCTTTTAGATACAAAACCAAGAAGACAAACAACACTACACAAATATGACAAAAATTGCTACTTCCATCACCCAGTGTTTTAGAAAGTCACATAGCTTAATATTTAATACTAAAGTATGTTCTAACATTTCATCTTACATATATTGGGTGGGTATAACTCTCATTACTGGTTACTGTATGATACTAGACGCATTAAAGACATTTTGAAGGACACGGAAGACAAGGCATTTGTACATTTTCACAAATGCTTCATGTCAGCAATTGAATTTTATCTTAATGCTTGCAAATTTTATTATATTCTCCCTTTTCATTTAGACAAAATTGATTGAAGAATTTCATTGACTTTCCTGTGATGCGAATATGACATTGTCATATTTTGGAATACATTTGGTCAATTAACTGCCATACGAATAACCAAACCAACTTTATTTGATTTTGGATTTCTTTGTAGACATATAATTGCTTGTCAGTGCCTTCAATTGACTCTCAGAAACTCATTTTGAAGCTGAGGTGTTTATTTCAAGCCCTTCATACAATCTACTGTAATTGAACTGTTATTGAATCTCATCATCACATACATTTTCCCCTCCAGGTACATGTGCTATAATTTGTTTGATTTTTCTTGTACTTACATCTGCTTCATCTCTACTGTTTATTCTTTTATCTTATAATTGAAAAGAAAAGTCAGTCTTTCTGGCACTAACACATATGATGATTGATCTGATAGACAAATGTCTAGAAAAATCTTTGCAAAACATAATTATTTTAAAAGCATATCATTGTGCTATTGTAACAATTCCATGCCTAACTCAGAATCCAAGCTCCAAGCATTCTCACTGCATCACCATACGTAATGCGGCTATATTACCTTGATGTTAAAAAAAAATAAAATCTGTTTATGAGGGACTGGAGAAATGGGCCATTGTTTAAAGGTACTTGATTACAGAGTTTTCTGCCCAGGGTTCAATTCTTCATCCACACACTCAAAATATACTTTTGCAGAAGCTAAAGATTTTGGGGGACACACAAGCACACCCCCCACACACCCTATTCACACATATACACACACAAAGAAAAAAATGAAATAAAATTTATTTTATTTTATGCTTTATTTGAAAACAATAACTCAGTTTGATTTAAATTGTAAAGTCTTTTATTTTGCAACACTACTGTTTGATATAATGCAAATTCACTAACTTTTATTGAATCAACTCACTCTAAGGTTCTTCTTATCTTTAAAATTCTTCCTCTTCACAAGTTTGGCAAAGAGGATTACTTTTTATAATAAAAATAGCTTTCCTGTGCCTAATCTTTCCATAGTAGTACTTCTATGTTTTCTAACCCAAGTCCTTCTTCAATAAGGACTTGATTCAGTAGTGCACAATCATGCCTTCATCATTAATTCTCATTTCTGTAAAAGCCATTACTTAGTTATTATTCATTTCTGAAGAGAACACCGATAAGTGCTAAAAGGGGTTCAGCCATTAAGGAAATTCCTGCTAAGCCTGTTTAGGTCGGGTTCAATTCCTGAGTACCCCAGTAAGCGACATGTGCTAAGTGGTGTCTGAGTCTGGAGTTCATTTGCAGTGGCAAGAGGCCCTAGCTAGCCCATTCTCTCTCTCTCTCTCTCTCTCTCTCTCTCTCTCTCTCTCTCTCTCTCTCTCTCTCTCTCTCTCTCTCTCTCCCTCTCCCTCTCTCCCTCCCTCCCTCCCTCTTTCTGCTTGCATATAGATATAAATAAATATATAAACTAAAAAAGAAGTGAAACACCCTATTCCTTATTAACCATTTTTATCACAAAGCAGAAAATAAAGCAAGAACTCATCATCATTTAATCGGGCCTTCCCTTGCCAATTTTATTACAACTGCTTCCTTCAAGGATGTCTCAGGTACCACCTTGTGAAAATTTCACCTCAGAAAGGCAGCAATATCTACACTTAAGAGCCAGGTCTTTGGAATTGCACTTCTTGTATTTAGAAGGCAGCTCCCAAAGAGCTCAGTGGCCCTTCTTAAACTTGTTGGAGGTTTAACTTTCATTATTGTATAAACAAAACCTCTAAAAGAGGGTCAATGACAGGATTGCAAGTGAGATTAATGAGCTATTACTAGTCAAAATTGCACACAGGAATTTCTCAGGGTGATTTTTGGGGGGAGGGGTCACTTCTAAATCCTCTAAATCAAACATTATGTACCCTTACTAAGACATCCCAAATGATTCTAAGTAGTTTTGTCCTCACCTTCACCTCATCTATAATTATCACAATAACAGAATAATTTCTTTATTTTTTCTTATTCTTATTGTCTCTATTGAGGAATGCTAGGTTTCAAAGTAGTATGCCTCCTCCTCTGTGAAATTCTCTATTGAGATCAGCGCCCCATTTTGTGAGGGGACATTTTGATTTTTTATTATTATGTGCGTGTGTTCTGTTTGTATTTTTCAGAATGCAGTGAGAGAGCTGTGGCTCTTCCAACATTACCAACAAACCACAGACCAACAGTTAACATCCTGGCAAGAGATGAGCCACACTGTATCTTCCATGAAGGATCCATACAGAAGAGTGGTGGGATAAGCAAGAGACCTATAACCACAGCCAATCAGTCAACATAGAATAAGCCAGAGAGACAGACACCAACGATTATGAACACAACCTAAAGCAGAAGTACAGAGGCCCCTAAGACCTCAACAATAAAGCAGCCTTAATACTCACCCACCATGACTCAGGGAACTCAGCAGAAGAGGGGGCGGAAAGACTGTAAGAGACATGGTGGGGAGAATATCCAGAGACATTGCCCCCCTCAGTTACAACATACCACCCCTTCTCCAGTGTGGTAACTACACTGGGAAAACTTGGGAGTCACAGTACAGTTTAAAGTATCTTGAAATTATTCTTTAAAAACTGCAGAAATGAAAAGAAAGGTTCCTTTTGATAGCTAAGTACATTTCACTTTCATTTCTTCTTGTAGATTATTCTTGAGACATGAAATCATGTAAATTAAGTATTATATCAATCATTCACTGCTACTGTCATGTGTGTGTATTTGTATGAATAAAATAACATCAGTTGATTATGAGTAAAATTTTTATACCAAATGACATTAAGAATTATTCTGCAAAATTCTCTTTTGTCCTACATGTAAAAATTTTGAAACCTGCAATTAATGATCAAGAACATTTTCAAAAATATTTCTATTTATTTATTTACAGAGAGAGATAGAAGAGACAGAGAAAATTGGCCTTCAGCCACTGCAAATGAAATCCATATGCATGTACCACTTTGTACATCTAACTTTATGTGGGTACTGGGGAATCGAATCCGGGTCTTCAAGCTTTGCAGGCAAGCACCTTAGCCACAGAGTGATCTCTCCAGCCCAATCAAAACATTTTAAATTTCAAACACTTTACTTGTGTTTCAAGGGATGTTGAATAATCAATCTGTATTTATTTTTCTTACTCAGAACTCTTTCAGAACTTTTACAGTTTTCAAATTTTGGAAGATTTTTAAAGGAGACTTAAAAGGTTCATTTTATCATTGAAATAGAAAGATAATAAAATTAAATAGAACTATGAAATTTTTAGATTGTTTTGAAAATTTGAAACAATAGTATGGATTTACGTTTTTAATCTTATATATTTCTACAAAATAAAATATAATATTATACATATATAAATACATATATATATATATATTTTCTAATTGCCTTTCTGAAAGTTATATTGGACTTAGAGTAATAGTTAAAGATTGTGTTAATATTTCAGAAAATATCTTCTGATTACCATTATAAGTCACTAAGGTACAATTTAGTGAAATAGGAAAAAATTAATCATTTGACCAAAATAATATTTTTTAATTAAAACTTCATGGCTATATACAATCAAAACTATTAAGAGAACAACACAATTAGGGGAGTACCTGTAACATATATCCATAAGTTATGAAAAATATTTTTTCTGTCTAGGATGTCTTCAACATGGTATCTTGAATTGCAAATCCACACTGCAATATAAATTTGTATCAATCACCCAAGATTTTTAAATTTTTTTATTTATGTTTATTTTTGTTTTACTTTATTTTTTGTTTTTCAAGGTAAAGTCTCGCTCTAACCCAGGCTAACCTGGAATTCACTATGTAGTCTCAGGCTAGCCTCAAAGTCATAGTGATCCTCCTGCCTCTGCCTCCTGAGAGCTGGGATGAAAGGTGTGTGCCACCACACCCAGCAAGACTTTATTTTTTGTGGAAGCAAATCATATATTTTTTAAGTTTCTTACACTGAACACTTTTCAATAATGTCCTGTGAGAATTTTCTGGGACATGTATTTTAAAAATTTGAAATTTCTTCTATTGATACTTTATAGTTTCTGAAATTCAATATAAAAGATTTGAAATATACAGGTTAGAGAATAAATAATCACCTAGTGTGATGTAACAGGTAGGCAGTGTTAAGGCATTATATGTTCAAAGGCTTTACTTGATGACTTGTTACCAAATATAGGAACCATGAAAAAAAATCAGCCCAAGGATATGCCTTGATCTTGTCTAGAATGGTAAATTAGTTTATCAACAACTCACCAAAGATAGTAATGCCAGAGAGAAATATGTAACAGTCTGTGCATTAATTTTAGTTAAAGAAAATTAGTCACTTTCTAATGCTGACTTCATACTTGATTGTTAATGGCAGATGAAAGAAGCGGAGAGTCTAATAAATGGATGAAAAATAATGATTGATGTGCTCCTACTTTAGGCCTCAATTTCATACCTTAAAACTCACCTTTTGTAAATTGAGTGTTGGATTATGGGGACTAATGTCTAGCAATATGTAAGCACAGAGTAGCTTATACATATTCATATCACAATAAGAAGGAAAAGATTACTAAATAATAATGGGTGTTTTTATTATCTTGTTTGAGCTGGTTATTTCTTAGTAGGTGCTTATATAATACTATAGTTGAGACTAAAATATGTGCACTTTTTTGTGAATGGCACGTCAATGAAATTGAAAGTAAAAGATAAGGTAGAGAGATATGCAATGAAGGATTGGAAATACCAGCAGTGAAGGAATAGGAACAGGCATTAAATTGAACAGTACAATGAAAAATAGTGGCGATGGTGTGTGCATGATCAGGTGTGTCCTATACACATAAGGCCTTTTGTTTAGGTTACATGTGTGTATTAAATTAAAATCCACCTGGCATTATTGGGTAGTGAGTGGAGTCTCTACAGGCAGAGAGAGGGGAATGCCACAGCTGCCTTCCATGGAGGGAGGCATCATATGGGTCATATCAAGAGAAACAGTTTTCATGGCTCCAGGAATAATCAAAGAACTATCTCAGTTTTTTTGCTCTGAATTAACCTGAACCTAGGAGACCCTATGAGTACTTGGTATTCATAATTATGAAGAGAGACAATATGCCCTCTTCTATTTGCAAAGAAATTTTTGACAAGGATAGCAAAAAGTAAACAGGTATTTTACTGTGGCCCAATATATAACATAGGTCATGAATAATT
>PVHP010011009.1:0-46197 GCA_004024765.1 Zapus hudsonius
CTTAATACTCATCCACCACGACTCAGGGAACTTTGCGGAAGAGGGGGCGGAAAGATTGTAAGAGCCGTGGTGGATGAGATTATCCAGAGGCATGGCCAGGAGAACCTGGCTGAATACTAGGCTATCCATGGTCCCCTGTCACAAGGACTGATCCAGACGACCCATGGAGGAGGTTAGCCAGTGGAGGGGGGAGGGGAGGGCAGTGGGGAATTGGGGATAACAAAAAAAAAAGATGTGTCTTTATGTCATTTTTCTCTCTGTCTCCTTGGATTTTTTCCTCTTCATTATATCCTCCTTGCTTAGGCTTTAAATTGATATTTTTGGCATGGTCTCACTCTGTAGTTTAAACTGGCCTGGAACTCATTGTATAGTATAGGTTGGCCTCGAACCGGTGATGATCCCTTTGCCTCACCTCCCCAGTACTGGGATTACAGGCATGAGCTACTATGCCTGGCTTTTATTAGCTTCTTAAGTTGAAAGTTTATACTAGTGATTTGAGATATTTTTTTTTCCTTTCTAATATGAGATGTTAAAGCTGTGGATTTTCCTCTAATCACTGTTTTGGTTTCATGTAACAAGTTTATTAAAATATTTTTTAAATATTTTATTTATTCATTTTCAAGCAGAGGCAGAGAGAGAGAGAGAAAGAGAGAGAGAGAGAGAGAGAGAGAGAGAGAGAGAGAGAGAGAGAGAGAGATACCAGGGCCATCACCTTGTGGGTCTGGCATATGTGGGTACTGGGGAATTGAACCCGGGACCTTAGACACTAGAGGCAAGTGCCTTAACCGCTGAGCCATCTCGCCAGCCCTATTAAAATATTTTTTAAAATTTATTTGCAAGTAGAAAGAGAGAAAGAGAATGAGACAGAGGGAGAAAATGGGTGCACCAGGGCCTCTTGCCACTGCAAATGAACTCCAAATGCAAGCACCACTTTGTGCATCTGGCTTTATGTGGTATTGGGGAATTGAACCCAGGCCATCAGGCTTTGCAAGCAAGTGCCTTTAGCTTCTGAGCCACCTCTCTAGCTCTATATAATAAACTTTGACATGCTATATTTTCATTTTTGTTCAGTTGAAAACATTTCCCAATCCTTGTTGAGTATTTAGTCCGCAACTCCCTAGCTGCTGGTCTTCCTCACTGCTGAGCCTCCTTTCTCTCTTGACAACAGGAACAATGCAGAATCTTATTGGGAAGATGAAGACTGGAAACCGAGAGCGTATTTAATAACACCTCTGCTCATCGTCAGGCTTTCTCTGCACCAGGCACTGTTACACATGCTTTGTATTTCTAAGATCTCGGTAAAGGGTCTGTGTTCACGGTTAAGAAGGCTGGAGCAGAGAATTTCAGGAAATCATTAGCTTCAGAAATGGACTTCTAAGACAAGTGTGCTGAGGCTGGCCTTTTCCACCAGTCTTCACTCTGCTGCTCTCTGTGGCATCATGGGGGCCTCCACACCTATCCAACAGGGGTCACAGGGACGCCAGTGAGGGAGGTGTGGGAAGGGTGTGGAGGGTGGTTGGGCAGGGCACCCAGGCTTCTCTAGAAGCTCACCTGAGGAGAGGAGCGGAGCTGCCAAGTACTGTGCAGGGAAACCCTGATTCTCTGGGCTCAGGCCTGCTCCTGCCACGCTGCAGGAACCATGGCCTGCCAGTTCTTCAGATTCTTACCCCATTCCCTCACACACAGCTTTGGCGGCTGCAGCCCCTCCCTGGGAGAGACAATGTTGTCTGGGAAGGAGCAGATATCCAAACACACAGAGAGAGAGAGAGAGAGAGAGAGAGAGAGAGAGAGAGAGAGAGAGAGAGAGAGAGAGAGAGAGAGGCTCATAGAGCCAGATCATCCATAAGCCAGGGTAAGGCACAGTGAGAGAAGTATTCACCTCTCATTTAGCATTGGGAAAACTGGAGTTGCTTCTGCGGACCCTTGATTCCTGTCTATCCCATCTCTCTCTCTACCATCAGTGGCTGTAACATGGTGTGGCGAAGCCCTGTTCCTAACTAGATGTTTTCTTTCTGTTTGCTCTTATCAGTGTCTATCTTCTAGCAGTTTGAAGTGACATCTTCCTCAAACTGGTCACCATCCAATCAGAACAAACACTCCATACTAAGAAAACATGGCTAAGGGCGGGAAAGGTCCCAAGGGCAAAAGGATCACCCTCAGTGTGGCTAAGAATTGCATCAAAATCACATTTGATGGGAAAAAACGCCTTGATCTGAGCAAGATGGGAATCACCACTTTCCCCAAGTGCATCCTTCGACTCAATGACGTGGACGAGCTCGACCTTAGCCGGAATCTGATCAGGAAGATCCCCGACTCCATCTCCAAGTTCCAGAACCTTCGGTGGCTGGACCTGCACAGCAACTACATCGACAAGCTCCCTGAGTCCATCGGCCAGATGACCACTCTGCTCTACCTCAATGTCAGCAACAACAAGCTGACCACCAATGGCCTGCCCGTGGAGTTGAACCAGCTCAAGAACATCCGCACCTTGAACCTGGGGCTGAACCATCTGGACAGTGTGCCCACCACGCTAGGGGCACTGAAGGAGCTCCATGAGATAGGGCTGCATGACAACCTCCTGAGCACCATCCCGGCCAGCATCTCCAAGCTCCCCAAGCTGAAGAAGCTCAACATCAAGCGGAACCCCTTCCCGAAGCCAGAGGATGCTAATGTATTCGTAGATTCCATCAAGAGGCTGGAAAACCTCTACCTGGTGGATGAGAAGGATCTGTGTGGGCCTTGCCTGCAAAAATGCCAACAGACTCGAGACAAGCTGAACAAAATCAAGAGCATGGCCACCCCAGTGCCGAGAAAGGCCATCTTTTCCAATTTGGTTTCACCCAACTCCACAGCCAAGGAATCCCAGGAAGACTGGAGGTGACCTGGGACCCTGACCCTAAAGCAGGAGGGGAAAGGACAGGAGGGAGGAGGTAGTAGGCTGTATCCACAGGAACAAGAGGGATCTCATGTCACTGCAGGAGCCCTTCTTAGCCCATAAAGCACCATTCCCTACTTCCTTGGCCTGCGGTTTAGTTGATTGAAGGGCTTTGCATACCTTGCCGTGCTGCGCACTCACTTCCCTTTCACCTGCATGCACATACCCACAGGTATAGACAGAGTCAGGAAAGAGAAGTCCCTCTGCCTGGGAACCCTCCTGCCTGCAGCCCAAGCAGCTAATGCAGCCAGCACGCTCTTCCATCACTAGCATTTGGGGACACACTGCCAGCTCCCAAATATGAACCTTGTTCCATGAGATTTTCTTTGGGATCTGGGCTTAAACATCAACAATCTCAGAGCATGAGCTGTAGGAGAGCAGATAGAGAAGAGATGGACAAATACCCTCATTAAGCTTTGGCAGGAAGTCTGGAAAAGGTACTACCCCCTCCTTTCACCGGAGCTTCACAGTTTGCTGTTGGAACTTTCTAGGCTTAGCCTGTAGTCCCTTGATTAGCTGTGAATGCATGAGCCCATTTTATCCAGTGCTTTCCCAGACCCTTGGTGGGGGAGAGTAAGAATGGGGCCCTTAAGTTATATGCAGGGACCCTGTGCAAAGCTTGGTCGGCGTGGTGAAAGCTGGAGGAGAGACAGAGAGTATCATGCTCTGAGGAACATAGGGGGTCAGAGTGTGGTCTTTGTAACCACATTTTCAACAGTCTACCAGATAGTTTCTTATGGAGGCACTGCTAGGCATTTGATTGCACAGAGCTGACCTAGAGAAAACCCGAAGATTCTGGACTTGACCAATGCAGGCCCAGGCTGGCTCTGCCTCTCTTGCCACTTCTTCGGGCTCCTCATTTAGCTTTGGTTTCCTCATTTGAGAAATGGGATGATGGTGTGTCCAATTCTAAGTGGGATGATGGCATACCTCTGAAGCGGGGCCACAGAGAACCACCCAAGCCTTGCAGAGCTTAAACATGCCTTCATGGGTGGAGACAGCTAGCTCCATAGCTGCCAGCCTTCTCTGCTCCCACAATAGCACCTTTAGACTGCCTGAGAGAAGGATGGAGGAGAAGTCTGAGGAGAATGCTCTGCCCCACGACTGTCCTGAGTGTGTAGCCAGTGAGATCACAGGAGGTTCTCAGTGTGAGGGACAAGCCGACTTCTTTTCCACCCTGTAAACCACAGAGAGAACTCCTCACGGCTGTTTTCTTCATGCTTAGCTGTGACACCTCGATTGTACTTATAAAACCTCAGAATATCTAGATTCAAAGTTCCCATTTTAGTTTTTTTCCATTTATTAAGTGTTTTCACTACAAAAGTAATCAAACTACAATGTAATTTACATACAGGAACTTTAAAGTGCCCATTATTCTATAGTGTGAGACAACTATAATATTGGCACGTCTCCTTACTAGCTCTCTGTGTGTATGTTTATTCACAGTTAATACTATAGCACTCGTGTCATTTCCATTCTATTTTGAAACCCATGTTGTCACATGATCTTCAAAATCAACATTTTAAACATCTGCAAGACAGCTGTTCTCATGATATGCATAACTATAGGTTCCTGTGGGTATTGAAGTTGTTTCAATTTTGCACTAATGGAAATAGTTTTGTGATGAGAGTCTGGGTGGCTAAGCCATTTTAATATGTTTTGGATTATTTCTCTGTAATAGCTTCATTACTGGAAATGTTAAGAGTACCTTTTAAAATAGTCTTTGACATGTACCGTCAAGTAGATGCTAACATTTATGCCTACCAGTGTGGTATCACAGAAGCCACTTCCCCTCCCTGGCATCGGGGCCAGTGCCCTCCCCCCCCCACTCTCCTCATTGGGTGCTTGAGATGACTTAATTGGAAACCCTCTGCAGATGATGCAGCAGTCAGGTCTGAGATGAGCCTGATGGTAGGGGAATGGAAAGGAGACACCCAAGAGCTCTGGCTCCAGGAGAAAGCTATCTCCAGGGTCTGCTAACTGGGACCCCCAGCTGAGCCCATACGGCATGTTCCTGGCTTGTTTCCTCTTTTCTTCAATTCCCAACACTGCTTTGGACACATGAGACAAAGAATTTCCATCTTATCAGATTTGCTTAAAAATGTGAAGAAACTAATTGTTGCATGCATATATTTTCTTGTAAGCTGCAAGCATTCAGCATTCAGAACTCACAGTCAGGCAGCTAGGCTTTAGGGCTGGGAACTCTGGTAGCAGAATTGGTGGACCATGCAGATGCAGTATCTAATGGTGTCTTCTGGATGTTTTCACTGTGTCGTAATGGCTCTGGAGGAGTGGGGAGACCAGAGATAGCTCCTGCAGCGGCCAAGCCTGGCTTGGTTTTGGGACTCTTCCTTCCTTCATCCTTGAGCCAGCATCAACGGTCCTTTGTCACTTGTGATAAAATGGGAAAGATGAAGCACATCTGTAATCCCAGCACTGGGCAGGCTGAGGCAGGAGGATTGCTGTGAGTTGGAGGCCAGCCAGGACTACAGAGCAGATGCTTTCTTAAGCCCTCCTGCCCCTAAAGAAAAAAAGTATGTTTTAGAAAGGAGGGACACAGACTCTGTTTCTGGGTAAACAGCTGGATGTACACACTTATTCTATTTTATTTCCTTGTTTGGGGGAGCTTTTGGCCAACGCATAATCCCTTGTGAGTATTTTGGAGCTCCTTTTGGAACCATTTGTTTGACAAGGAATTTTGGATTTTTGGTGTTTTGTGTTTGTAAATGCCAATTTGTAAAGATAGTTATGTTTGGAAGTCCTTGTTGTAGCCTGCCTGAGTGTGGGGCTCCCTTGAGAAATATTATCATTTTATTCTCTGGGTGGGGGGTCTGGATGGCACCTGTCATTTAAATTTCACCCTGATGATAGAACTGTTTTTCTAGAAGTGGCTAGCCAGAATGTCTGGGCTGCTGCTTTTTACGTTCTTGAGCACTTGGGTTTTTATCTGGTGAATTCACTTTTTAGCTGTGCTCACCGGATGGACCATTTTCATTACCTGCCCACTCTTTTTGCAGGGATCCTAATTCCTGGCCCTGTCACATGAGGTGGCGTGCCATTACTGGGATGACACGTCTGTTAGGGAGTTTGGACTCTCCCAGTTCTTCTCCTCTCCACCCCGACCCAGGGATCCAGAGCCCTGCAAGGACATCTAGACAGAGCAGGAGTAATGGGGGGACTGCCCATTTCCCCTACTCTCCCCCAAGCACTTTCCCGGAAGTTAGATTCTCTTCCAGATAGTCAACAAAATCAGCAAGGAGAAGTAAAATAAAACAAAAAGGTTCCAGCCAACAGGATCCAGCGTGCTTACCCTACCATCAGGCTCATCTCAGACCTGACTACTGCATCATCTGCATAGGGTTTCCAATTAAGTCATCTCAAGCACCCAATGAGGAGAGTGGGGGGGGGGGGGAGAGGGCACTGGCCAGGGAGGGGAAGTGGCTTCTGTGAAAGACTATTTTAAAAGGTGCTCTTTAACATTTCCAGTAATGAAGCTATTCCATGGTGTGAGGCATCTAGCACAGGCAGGATCCTTCACACCATGGAATAGCTTCCTCTCCTCTCTCCTCCCGTCCCCTCTCCTCTCCCTGCCTCATGGCAAACCCTCCTACTGGGCCTCAAAATCCACCTCCTGGATTTGATGCCTGCTGACTGGCTGGCACGCAAAAGGACACTCCCTCTCTTGGCACTCTTAGCCACTGCCTGGGAAGCGGTTTGAGTGCCCTGGGCCTCACCAGGGTTGAGATCAGCCCCACATTCACTCCAGTGGAGCAGGCCATAGAGCAAAGCCGAGAGAAGAGATCGAGACCAGTAACAAATTATCCTTTACATCTTACTGCTTTTTCTGTCAGGGAAAAAGTTTACTAGTGATGACCTTCACACTCTAAAGTGTCACTGCCATTTTTACTGCCCGGAAGTCATACTAAGCCTAAAAATCCTTGATACTCAGCCACAGGGTTTCTTTTTCTTCAAGGAGAACAAAAACTATTCCCAGTGACCCTTTTCATTGCTGCTTCTGAGAGTGAGCCAGGCATGACCTGGGTGACTCTCACGTGACCTCAGGGAGACCTGGGTTTTGTCCTTGTCTGTAGCTGCTGCCTCAGCCTCTTGTGTCTCCATTCCCCAGGTTCCGCACGACATCCTCCTAGAGTAGCTTATGGCAAAAACATGAAGACTAATCAGCTAACAGGAATAAACGACTCTGAAGAGGAAAACCCCTGGGTTAGGAGAAGACAGAGTGGCACAGGGAACATTCTGGAAGACAGGCTCTCCGGTGCTACCCCAAGTCACTGACTTGTTTCATACATTTCACTTTGCTTCCCTTTGCTCTAGGCTACCTGTGTGTGAAAATAATGTTGAAAAATATCTTATGTGGTTTTCTAAATGTAAGCACATTATAGCTACACGTTATAGACATTTCAAGACTTAAAAGTAGGGGGGGCAGTAAGACTGAAACATCTGACATAAAATCTCCATATTTCACTTTGAGTGGTCCAGTCACACTTCCAGTAACTTATGACAAGTGTGTGTGTAATGAGATACATCAAGCATTTGAACATTTAAAATGAATACAAGATATGTACACTGAGAAATTTGCCCAAGCAAACTATGCAAAAGTCAAGTAGAAATGTAAGTATCTCTCAGTTGTGCACAGAAAGGCAGAAAAAGAAGAGAAATGAACAGTGGTAAAATCAGGAAGCAAAAAACAAAACAGCAGGCTTATGTTTTACTAATTACATTAAATGTAAATGGTCAATTTTACTTGCATTGACTCTAATTGGAAACAACCAAATGTCCTTCAGTGTACAAGTGGTTGCACAAAGCCTGGTATATTCATTACTCAGCAGTAAAAAGGAGTTTGCCACTTATACATTAAACAACTTGGTTGATCTCAGTGGCATTATTCTGAGCTTGAAAAGGCCAGTCTCTAGATATTACATGCTCTGTGATTATATTCAGAGAACATTCTCTAGCCATGGTAAATGAACTCCTGATGCATGCACCACTTGGTGCAATTGGCTTTACTGGCGAATCAAACCTGGCTCCTTAGGCACTGCAGGCAAGTGCCTTACTTCTGAGCCATCTCTCCAGCCCATAGAACAGTCTCTGAATGTCAAAATGACAGGAATGCCAGATCAATGGTTGTCAGAAGTTAAGGATGGTTGAGAGTGTCAGGGAGTGTCCTGATCATCAAGTGGCAGCCTGAAAGTTGTTTTTGTGGTGATGACATAATTGTGCATGGTAATTCTGGTGGTGCTTACATGAACTGACACACAAAATCACAAAGAGCTATGAACACACATGTAATTGCCCTGTTTTGACATTGTACAATAAACAACCTGTAGAGCAAGTTCAAGAATGAGGCTACTATTTTGAAACCTCCTGTGAATCTCTAGCTATTTTAAACCCAAAATTTAAAACATCTTGCGCTGGAGAAATGGCTCAACGGTTAAGGCACTTGCCTCCAGTGCCTAAGGCCCCAGTACCCGCATATGCCAGACCCATAAGGTGGTGGCCCTGGTGCCCTCTCTCTCTCTCTCTCTCTCTCTCTCTCTCTCTATCTCTATCTGCTTGAAAATGAATAAATAAAATATTTTTAAAAAATCTTATGTGTCAGTGTAATAATAAACAGATCTTTGTACTTCTCTCCATTGCAAATGTATGGAAAGCTTAAAGTAAGAATATAACACACCCAGTCAGCTTGGAACTGCAACTTCTCAATCACACACAAATTAAAGCATTTCACCTTATCCTCAGCACCCCAGACTTAGGAAAAAGTGCCCATTGTTGATTTTATCTTCACAGATTCCTAAGAAAGATGCTAAAATAAAAGAACATGTGCGACTTCTGTGTCTATGTCCCAGACTTGCTGGAAGTGGCTGAGCTCAGGGAACAATGGGGGCGGGTGGAGCCTTAAATCAGAAGACTTCTCCTCACTCTTCCTAGGCCTTCACACAATCGCATGGTGGGTATGAAAGACAGACACTGACTAGGAAGAGCTGGAAGTGAAATTAGCAGGCTTGCTGTGAGAACAGGGTTCAAATCAAGCTTTTGACTGGAAAGGGGGTTCAAGGCCAAAGTTAAAAATATAGATGGGACAAGACATTAACTTGATGCCACAAGAAAGACAGAGTAACATGGGATGGGGCCTGAACCAAGGTCATAGCATGTCCCAGGCAAAATCACCATAGCTCTGATGCCTGTGGCTCACGAAGCCAACCATGTAAAAAGTTCCTGAATGGGGCTTTGGTTGTCATACTCATTATAAGTTTGTGGCCAGGTTTATTCCACCTGTGGTTCCAACTATTGTGCTGTAGACCCAGTAGGACCAATTGGTTACTGCTCTATCATAGCTCTCCCAGGGATACATATTATCAAGAAACTCATTCAGGGTGGAGATGAAAGGATCTTTATCAAAATAACCATGCATGCTAGGATGGCTAGCTTCTGAGTTAGTCAAAGACTCTGCTCTCTGGAGAATGGGATTGTAGAAGGTAAATGTTGGAAAGGGGAACTTGATGTTAATACCCCAAGGTTCTCAAGTGTTCCTCCAGGAGTATAGTTGATGACTATGGAATATCATTGTTTCATGGGAATTTCCTCATCCTTTTGTGAGACTCTCATAGCTTCTTATGGTTGATTTTGTAAATTCCTTGTCTTTTATCGTTTTTTTCCAAAGATAAGTTATAAAAGAAATACTAAACTAAAAACCTTCATGGTAGAACTTTGTGTTCAAAAATAAATTTCAATGTAAACTTTAGAGCACCATGTGCTGTTCTCAGTTAATCCCCTATTTCTACAAGGGTCTGCAAACTGAGACTATTAAAACAGTCCTGCCATGACTCAAAGCCATATGACCTTCAGTTGGACCCCTGTTGTTTGGGTCAAACTTACTTCATCCTCAGGACCTTGGGGGATAGGTCACCTAGTCTGCCCAATGAAATCATTTCAGCATGTAATCTAACTTGAGAAAAATCAAATTTAGGGACTTTTTGTTAAAATAACCCCGGGTGGAGCATATGTGTTGTGAGGTAGGCTTTCTATATCCTGCTGCTGGGGACACCGATGTCAGGGAAGAATTAAAGCTGTTCCAGGATTCAGTTGATCGAAAGGCAATCCTTGCTCAGAGAGGAGCCATAGCTTTCTGCAGGCTTTCTCCAGATCTGGATCACTGTTGGTCTCAGGTATGAGAGGTTATGAGTCCTCCTTTTTGCTTCAGTTCATGTTTAATGGCTCACTCTCACTGAAATGGCCTGAGAACCCCATGTGAGGACAAGAAGACGCACATGAAAGCAACATGAGATTTCCAGGCATGACATTCATATGGTAAGACACCCAGGCTCAGCCTTGTTGAACTAGGAGCTCTATCCATTGTAACTGGGAACCCACCTCATTCTAGTGACCCATGGCAGCCTGGGTCTCTGCACCATGCCCTGCCACACTCTGGGCTTCCACACATTCTGTCAGTAGTCACTGCCTGCTGAAGTCATCAATGATTCCTCGCTACCAAGTTCAATGTTGGAGTCTCAGTTCTTATCCTGGTTTGTCTATCAAGAACATTTGATGACGACTACCTTGAAGCACTCTGTCTGGCTTCCAGGAGCTCTCCCTGCTCCTTTGCTACTCCTTCTGGCTCTTTCTAGATGCTTCCCCAGGGCACCATCCTCTCTTTTCCATCTGTCTCTTTTCCATATGCATACATTCCTGGTGATTTCACCCACTCTCGTGGCTTTGAACACTACTTCAAGTGTGCCTCTCATCTGGACTCACATTAACTTGTACCAGTTAAGCTCCCAGTTCATATGTGTGACGGTCTGCAGGATGCTCCACACCTGGATATGTGGCAGACATCTCAAGCCTCACACATCCTAACCAGGTTCCTGATCTCCAGCACAGCCCTGCTGGAGCTCTTTCTGGCTGTTTCCATGTCATTTCCTAATGCTTCAAGCTTCAGTGTTGTTCTTATCCGTAAGTCCTTTCACATGCACACCTCCTCCTGGCCTGCTATCAACCCCATCAGGTATGTCTTCAGGGCATGCTGTAATCTGCTCATCACATCACCATGCTGTTATGGCTTTGGTCCACCAACAATGCTGTCTTGGGTCACTGCAATGGCCTCCAGATTAGTCTACATTTTTGCCCTTAAGCCTACTGTAGTCTATTCTTGGTGTGGCATCCAAAGTAGCTCTATTCAAATGTAGAGCTAGAAGCCCTTTAATATGTATTTCACTTATTCAGAGTGAAACCAGCACCCTTACCAAGATCCCACAAGGACTATAAAACTCACCCATTGCCCCTCTCCCATCTGTGGCCAGTAGTTCCCTGCGTACCACACCACCTGCTCCAGCCAAGCTTCCCTGGAGCCTTTCCTCTCCTAGTTAGCTGCGAACCAGTTCCCTAGGGGTCAGGCCTTAACTCATTTGTTACTTGGTTGATAAGGATGTCCCTCATCACCCCATCTCAGAGTTCAATGTCTACTTCCACCTGCCTTGTTCCTCACACTTATCTAATATGTTGTACTCCTTGACATTGTTTTATATCTACCCTCCTCATTTGAACACAAACTCAAGGACAGGTGTTTATTTGCTTGTTATTTTATTTTATTTTGGCTGTTTAGCTTGCCACTTAAGTACCAGGTACCATATTACACCGGCTATAAATAATTTTGAATGAATGGGTGAGACCCATCCATATCTGTCAGTAGTATTCTTAATACCATTCCTGGAAATCCCTCCAGCCCTGTGGTCACATAGTCCCAAATAAAAGCAGCACCCACCTTCTTATTCTCATTCTCATCTGAAAATGGCCTAAGTGGGGTCGGGGGAAGGGATTGAGTAAAGGAGGGGTGGGAGATGGGTTAGTCAAAATTTAAGAGGTTTAGAACAAGCCATATAGAAACCCACTTCTTTGGATAATGACAGACCCAGTAGCCATAGATTGTTACTAGAAAATTTCAGTGCCAGTGATGGGATACCTTCCAGTGAGTTGGTGGCCAGGGAGGTTCCTGAGGCCCCCAAAACATTACAGGCCATTGCCAAGGCTCTTGGTTGCCCACCAGAATGAGATGGTAAGACCTTATTGCTGAAGAACAAAACGAGGGGCATAGAAAAATATTTTCAACAGAATTATTCAAGAAAACTTTCCATACTTGGCAAGAGATAGTCCTGTACATCTAAAAGAGATACAGAGGATTCCAAACAAATTGGGCCAAAGGAGGAACACCCCAAGACATATCTTAGTTACAATGCCAAGCATTGAGGATAAACAGAGAGTCCTTAGAGCAACGAGAGAAAGGAAACTCACATATAAAGGAAAACCCATCAGAATCACCTCAGACTTCTCCAGAAAAACTTTAAAAGCCAGGAAAGCTTGGAACAAAGCGATTCTAGGCCTAAAGAAGTATGGATTCCAACCTAGACTACTCTACCCAGCAAAGTTATCCATCATAATAGATGGAGAAATGAAAGTATCCCATTAAATTAACCAGCTGTACAATTACTTGAACACAAAGCCAAGCCTTCAGAAGATATTTCACGAGATATCAAACATCTGACCTCAGGAAAGGAACAGAGAACAAGCAAAGAAACCAAAGAGATAACAGCAACAGCTCAGATACCAACCTCCATATTCTCTCCAATATGGCAGGGTTTAAAGCAAACCTCACAGTTATAACTTTGAATGTAAATGGACTCAACTCTCCTATAAAGACACAGGATAGCAGGTTGGATCAGGAAAATGGACCTTTCCATCTGTTGCCTTCAAGAAACACACCTTATCACTAAAGACAGTAACTTCCTGAGAGTAAAAGGGTGGAAAACAGTTTTCCAGGCATGTGGGAAGAATAAAAAAGCAGGTGTGGCTACTCTAATATCTGACAAAATAGACTTTAAAACAATAGCAATAAAAAAGGATGATGATGGCCACTTCCTACTCATCAAGGGAACAATACAACAAGAAGACATCACTGTACTAAATATGTATGCACCAAATTCAAGGGCCCCTCAGTTCAATAGGCAAAAATTACTCAAAAGCAAAGCAGTTATAGATGCCAACACCATCATAGTAGGAGACTTTAACACTCCACTGTCATCAATAGACAGATCGTCCAAACAAAAGACAAGCAGCTAAATAGCACCATAGACAAACTTGGGATGACAGACATTTATAGAACGTTCCATCCCAAGAACACAGATTACACATTCTTCTCAGCACCACATGGAACCTTTTCCAAAATTGACCATGTACTGGGCCATAAATCATCCCTCAACAAATTCAGAAAGATCAATGTAATCCCCTGCATCATATCGGACCACAATGCATTAAAGGTAGAAATTAACAATGGGAGAGGATCCAAAAATTTCAACAGATATTGGCGACTGAACAACTCGCTCCTGAACAATAAATGGGTCAAACAAGAAATCAGACAGGAAATCCAGAATTTCCTAGAAACAAATGATAATGACGACACAACCTTTCAGAACTTGTGGGACACAATGAAGGCAGTCCTAAGGGGGAAATTCATTGCAATAAATGCCTTCATAATGAAGACTGAGAGGTCTCAAATCCTCCAACCTAAGGTCATTAGAACAGATGGAAAAATCCAACCATAGGAGCTCAAGACACAAGGAAATAATTAAGATCGGAGCAGAGATTAATGACTTGGAAATAAAGAAAACAATTGAAAAAATAGACAAATCAAAGAGTTGGTTCTTTGAAAAAGTCAATAAGATTGACAAACCCCTGGCCAATTTAATTAAACAAAAAACAAACAAGGCCCAAATTAACAAAATAAAAAAATGACAAGGGTGATCACAACAGATCCGGAAGAGATTGAAAGTATCATCAGATCATATTTCTAGAACCTCTACTGCACAAAATTAGAGAACCTGGAAGAAATGGATAAATTCCTGGATACCTACCATCTACCAAAGCTCAGTTCAGAGCAGATAAAGTAAAAATATTTTTTAAAAAGACCTAAACAACCTGATAACAATCACAGAAATTGAATGGGTAATCAAGAACCTCCCCAAATGGAAAAGCCCAGGTCCAGATGGTTTCTCAGCCAAATTCTACCAAACCTTCATCATAGAACTGAAACCCCTCTTTTTGAAGCTAGTCAGGGGCATAGAAAAAGAGGGTAGGCTCCCAAACTCCTTCTATGAAACTACCATTGCTCTAATTTCCAAACCAGGCAAGGATGTAACAAGAAAAGAAAACTACAGACCCATATCCTTGATGAACTTGGATGCAAAAATCCTAAACAAAGTCCTAGCAAACCGAATACAAACCCACATCAAGACTATAATTCACCCTGACCAAGTTGGCTTCATCCCAGGGATGCAGGGATAGTTCAACATACACAAGTCAATAAATATAATTCACCACATTGACAAACTCACCCGCAAAAACCACATGGTCATCTCAATTGATGCTGAGAAGGCTTTTGACAAAACTCAACACCACTTTATGTTCAAAACCCTGAAAAGAATAGGCATAGATGGCCTATACCTCAACATGATAAAGTCAATATACAGATCTCCTAAAGCACAAATCATCCTCAGTGGGGAAAGACACAAGGAGTTCCCCCTCAACTCAGGAACAAGACAGGGATGTCCATTCTCACCACTGCTATTTAATATGGTGCTTGAAGTTCTAGCCCAAGCAATAAGACAAGAGAACAGCATAAAAGGGATACAAATCGGAGAGGAAGAAGTCAAACTCTCCCTCTTTGCAGATGACAAGATCTTATATATATCAGATCCAAAGAATAGTATTAGTAATCTCCTGAAAGTGATCAATGCCTTCAGCAGAGTGGCAGGATACAAAATTAACACACAAAAATCAGTAGCCTTTCTATATACAGAAGACAAACATTCGGAAAAAGACATCAGAGAAACTGTCCCGTTCTCTATATCCTCAAATAAAATAAAATACCTGGGAATGTCACTAACCAAGGTAGTGAAAGACTTATATAAGGAAAATATTGAAACACTCAAGAGGGAAATAGTGAAGGATGTGACGAGATGGAAAGACATTCCATGCTCATAGATAGGGAGAATCAATATAGTAAAAATGGCCATCCTGCCAAAAGCAGTCTACAGATTCAACGCAATGCCAATAAAAATCCCATCCTCCTTCTTCACAGACATTGAAAAAATAATCTCAAAATTTATCTGGAAGGGGAAGAGACCTCAAAAAGCTAAAACTATCACCATACCTGACTTTAAAATATACTACAAAGACATAGTAACTAAAACAGCATGGTATTGGCAGAAAAACAGACAGTCTGACCAGTGGAATAGAAATGAAGACCCAGCCTTTAATGCAAGTAACTTCAGCTACTTAGTTTTGGACAAGGGTGCCAACAATGTATGCTGGGCTAAAGATAGCATCTTCAACAAATGGTGCTGGACAAATTGGATAAACATGTGTAAAAAATGAAAATAGACCCACTCCTTTCACCATGCACAAAGATCAACTCCAAATGGACCAGAGATCTCAATATTAACCATACAACCCTAAACACCATGGAAGAAAAAGTAGGAGGAACCCTACATGAGGTAGGAGTAGGGAACAACTTCCTGATCAAATCTCCAATAGCCCAGGAAGTGCAACAGTCACTTAACCAATGGGACCTGATCAGGCTCAAAAGCTTCTGTAGAGATAAAAACACCATTCTCAGAGTCAATAGACCCCCTTAAAACTGGGAGATGATTTTCACCAGCTACAGCTCAGAGGCCTAATTTCCAGAACCTACAGATAACTCAAAAAAATTAATAACAAAACCTCAAACTGCCCCCTCACAAAATGGGGCACTGATCTCAACAGACAATTCACAGAGGAAGAAACACAAATGGCTTTTCTCACCTGAGAAAGTGCTCAGCATCCCTAAGCATTAGGGAAATGCAAATCAAAACCACAATGAGATACCATCTTACCCCGCTCAGAATGGCAATCATAGAAAATACCAACAACAATCATTGCTGGCGAGGATGCAGGGAATAAGAAACCGTCCTTCACTGCTGGTGGGATTGCAAACGTGTTCAACCTCTATGGAAAGCAGTGTGGAGACTCTTGAACAGAATGGACATAGAACTACCAATGGACCCAGCTATCCCTCTACTAGGCATCTGTCCACAAGATGTAACATCTCGACGCAGAAACATTTGTACAACCATATTTATAGCAGCTCAATTCATAATAGCCAAGAATTAGAATCAACCCAAATGCCCATCCATGGAGGAATGGACAGAGAAACTGTGGTATACTTACACGATGGAATTTTACTCAGCTGAAAGGAAAAATGACATATCAAAATTTAGGGAAAAATCGTCTGACTTTGAGCAGATCTTACTAAGCAAATACTCACAAAAACAGAGAATCAAACTCCACATATTCTCCCTCATATGCGGTCCTTACCAGGATAACCGTAAACTCTACGCAGACTAGTAGAAAGAAGTGAGAGGTTATGAATGAGGGGTAAGGGATGGGGGAGGGGAATGGCTTTAGCATGAGGCTAAACCAAATTAGGTTCAAAGACATAATATCCTCACGAGCATACTGTAACCTACTGAGCAAGTAGTGGGCGTTGACTGACAAGAGGGGCCATGAGTAGTAGGGGAGAGAGTCTAAGCCTGTGAATAATTGATCAGTTTGACAACCCCTGGTCCCAGCCACTGGTTCCTTCCCTCACTGAGCTGTTGACCAAAGTGACCCATGAGGTTCCAAAAACAAGATAGGATTCTGTCAAAGCTCTTGAATACCCACCCCAGTCCTGAGGTAGGATCCTGTTGCTGAAAAAAACACAGAAAGTCATCTACCAGCACCGAGAGACCCTGTGAGGTCCAGAATGGTATCCAGCCCCCAGATGGTAGTTAGTGCAGTGCTGGACGGCATTGCACATGCTGCCAGGGGAAGCTGATCAACGACACTGGAGTAAACAGGGACCACTGGCATGAAAAACAGACTGCAGCCATGAGCAGGATGACCACACCTCCTATTGAGAGAGAACAGCGAACCAAGAAAGGAGAACTAGTGCAATGGAGGAGCCTGGGCCTGGGGAAGACAATCAACAGCTTCTAAATTTGGCCAAATATTCCACTTAGTGTGGGGAAGCCCGTGACTGGAACTGGGGAATCAGTGCGATATGCACTGGATCCCATACTCTTGGGCTCCCAAGAAAAGATGCTCTATGGGACCGATTGATGGGGAGGCTACTAAAAATAGAATCTAGGTAATCCAGAATTGGGTATATTTGTTAACCTAGACTGATCTCACTCTCCGATGATTGTGTTTGTATTTTTCAGGATAAAGTGAGAGAGCTGTGGCCCATCTAACCCTACCAACCAACTATAGGCCAATAGCTGAGATTCTCTCAAGAGATGCGCCAGCACAGTCATACCGTGGAGGCTCCATATGGAAACCCGCAGAGAATGATGGGATGAACAAGGGACCCACAGCCATAGCCATTCAATCAGCACAGGATAAGTCATTGTGACAGAAACCAACAATTTTCGACACAGAGCCCACTAAGCTCACAACATTAAAGCAGCCTTAATACTCACCCACCACGACTCAGGGAACTGAGCAGAAGAAGGGGTAGAAAGATTGTGAGAGCCATGGTGGGGGAGACTATCAGAGGCATGGCACCCCTCAGTAACAACACACTTGGGTCAGGAGAACCCAGCTGAATTCTGGGCTACCTGTAGTCCCCTACTACAAAGACTGATCCAGACAGCCCACAGAGGAGGATATCCAGCTGATTGGGGATGGGGAGGGGGGCATCGGGGAATTGGGGATATCAACTCATTGTAAAAAATAAAAATAAAAAAAGAGTAGTACAATTCCCATGTTGTCAAGGCCACTTCACTATGCTAAATAAGATTTGATGATAATTTTATGCTGCATTTTTTAGTGTGTCTGCCTTTTGATAGCGACTTGTCACATGAGGTCACATGGATGTTTCTATCTTTGGTGTCAACAAAGTTTTGGATTTTGGAGCATTTTGTATTTTCTGAATAGGACGCTTCACCTGCATTAATTTCTCTTCTGAGCATTCACGGTGAGAAGGACACACTGTGTGGCTCATACACTCCTGAAGGCCCAACTGCCCAGCTGCGCTGGGGTTAACACCTCTATAGACAACCTGCCCAGTCACCATAGGCAGGGGCCATTTGTCACCATTCAGGTCTGAAAATGCCGCAGAGCACAGGGGACTTTTGATCTGTTCATAGAGGTTAAATTGGAAGCAGAATTTCAAAAATAAGAGGAAGGATGCGTGGAGATGGGAGGAAACACAAAGGAGGAGCAGTTGTCCGTACTCTTCAGGAACAGGAAGAAGAAGAAGACAAGCCCAGGCCACCACTGGGCCAGAGTGACCTCTGGTCCCGCATTACCTTAGACTGAAGGAGTCCTCCATGATGCCTTTTCCCTTCAAGATGGGCAAGAAGGAGCAAAAGCTAAACAGAAAGAGAGGAATGATTTTACTAGCAGAGCCAGGGCATTTCCACCATCAGTAGACACATCTCCAGAAACAGGCTGGCAAGCTGGCCCATTCCTGCTCCTCCATGTCATGTGTCCTTGTCCTTTGTCCCATCCTGTCCACAGGTCATGAATCCCAGGCCTAGTGTACCTCTGAGGCACACCTCAGTAACCTGGTGCATCACACAGTTTGTGTGGAGATGGGAGAGAAAAACAAAATGGGTTAATAAGACAGTGATGGCAAGAACCAAATCACATGGCTGAGGTTCTCCCTAGGGCCAGGCACCGAGAGTTTCCATGGCCAGCTTTGAAAACTAGACAATGTAGAACAAATGTCATCTTAATTCTCCTAGAGCAGAGTCAGAGTAGCTATAGGTTTTAGCTTGTCAAATTCATGATTTGAGGTATGGGCTATAATTGGAGAGTAAATGTCTCCTAAAGTATCCTTGGTCTCTAGAGTGGTGCTGTTAAGAAGACGGAACTAAAGGGGTTTGTAGGTCATTGTGGGGATATTCTTAAAAGGACTGTGGGACCCCCCAGGCTCCTCCTCTTGCTCTTTTTGGCTTCCTGCCATGAGGTGATGGTTTTGCCGCATCTACCACCTTGATGCTTTACCTGACTCAGGCTCAAAGCAGCAAGGCCAACTGATCGAGGACAGATAGCTATTTTTATTTATAAATTGATTATCTCAAAAATATTATACTGACAGAAAGTAGGCCAGAACATGGTAGACATATAGGACTTCTACATTAACAGTGACAAAGTTTCTTTAATTCCCAGAAAAGTTCAGCATACAAGTGGGAAATTAGTTGTTTGGAATTCTTTCCAGTGAAAGATGAAGTTGGGATGACTAAAATTGGCAATTGGGATCAAAAAGAAAGATAAGCAAAAAAATGACTTGGAATATTAGAAAACACAGCCAAAACATTCTGGAAGAGCCATTAAGCAGCCGGTTTGTTAACTAGGTTGTGTCAGCGTGACTTCCTCCCTCTAGTCACTATGGTCCTGAATGACTTCAGTCCAGGAAAAAGCAGCTTCTCTAGTTTTCATCTGTGTTTTCCTCTAAGATTCCACAGCTCTGTGGGTCAGGAAATTCTTTCTTGGGCCTAATTTAAATTCTGCTTACTATAGATTGGAAACACTGCTTTTTTGAGAACACGGTGAAACAATTTGGTCCCTCTGCTCTGGGTAAAGGAGAAGTTTCTGGAATAAGAATTTTTCCATCCCTTACCTTTTGAAGACTTTACCCCGATCACCATTGTAGAAGACAAGGAACTTGGAGTCTCCATTTTGGAAAAAGATCTCCAGGGCAATGTCCTACAGAGAGAAACCCCTTTTACCATGGCTAATGTTTCCTGGAGCAGAAGTGCCTCTGAGCAACAGAGCTGTTGAGGTGACAACCCATCCTGGGTAGTCCAGACCTCCCTCCAGATATGGAGACCCTGGTGACAGATGAGTGGGGTGATGCAGACCGGATGGAAAAGCAGGGGCCTGGCCACACCCTTTGGATGAAGCAGAAAGCAAAAGCCTCACTCCCAGGATGAGTGAGGAACAGACAGCACACTCAGCTGCATACTCAACACTCACTTCTGGGTAATGGACTTGGTTTCCTGAGATGGGGGAACTCACCAGAAACCTTAAAAGCTATGGGAACGATGTGGCTCAATCTGCATACCATGCATCTCCACCTATAGACACAAAATGGTGGGTGCTCCTCATAGTCTGTTGCTAAGCCATCCTAATGTGACCCCAGGGATAGAGTGAGGCTGTCAGTAAGAGTATGTCCCTAATATCTCAGTGAAATACAGAGAATAGTCATCCCCTTTTCTTTCTTCCCTCCTCCTTTTTACTCCAAGCAAAATAAATAAGAGACTTGGAATTAGGGATGCCATAATTCCAGATGTGGGATTGCCTGAAGGGTAAGATAGTCAGGGAGAAAGAATTTCCAGGGCTGGGAGACAGGCCTAGACATGGAGGACCAAGAGATGGGAGGGTCAGAATCAGCCATGGGGCACTGTATCTAACAGCCATGCCCAGCTTCTCTGGTGAGTTCTCTCAGCCCAGGTCAATAGACTATGAGAAGATGGGGATATATAAAGATACCACCAAGCCCTCCTCTGTGGATGTATGTAAGAGCCCTAGATTCTTCTCACAAAGAGAAACATAAGCAGGAGCTAAACATACAGACCAGCAGGACCCATGGAGGCTGAAGCTTACCCAGCTCCCATGAGTTTCAGGCTCTGAGTCTCCTGGGAGAACCCTGGGCTGAACCAAAGCTTCCCCTCAGCTTCCCTTTCCCCCTTGGAGGTGCACACACACCTGTCACCATCAGGACAGCCAACTGCCCCGAAGCTGTCACCATTTCCTGGGAAAGAAGAGTACTACTCTTTCCCCATAACCTGTGAGCCCCAGCAAAGAACTGAGCTCCCACCTCATGTTGCCATGTGTGGTCAGTGTGAAAAAGACAAGGCATGCTTTCCTATGACTGAAGGGTGAGGAGGTCCAGAGAGGGGACCAAGGGAGCCAGTGAGGATGGAGGTCAGGCTCAGCTGTCCCCCCAAACTGTCCTGGTAGGGGCTTTCTCTTTCGTGTTCTTCCTCCTAGCTCCCTCTCCTTCAAGAGAGCTCAAGAAGGCCAGGAAAAAACCAGAAGCAAACTCTGTAAGGAAAAGTAGAAATGAGGGGAGTAAAAGGACTCATCAGATGCCTAGACCAGAGGCCCAGCAGGGTATCTGGAACTTTCTAGAGTTTAGCCCCTTGAAAGGCCTCCTTGAGCTTCTGCTTCAAAGAATAATTAGGCTGTTGCAGGAGGGTCACATGATGGATGAAAATATCCCCCCACACCCCAAATAAAGGCACAAGTGGAAAGGGCTGTCAGTAAGTTCATCCAGGCCAAAAACTGTCCTTTGAGTCCTTGGAAACTATCCCCTGCCCTGCAGAGAGAATGAATAAGGAGCCCTGGCCCTTACCTCCTCCTATGGAACACCTAATTTTTCGTGCTCTGCAGGCACCTTGAGGTCACCCTCTGAGCCCCCACTTCTTCCTCCTCTCCATGCTTCTAAATGGAATGCTTCACCTGTGAGTTGGTATGGGAACTCATGGCCAAGTTCACCTCTCAAAGAAACTGACTCTATTTGGGTCATGCGAAGCCCTTGAAGGCAATGGGAGGCACATCAAAGGGGTCAGTCAGCACGCTCCTTGGCTGGGAGATGACCAGAAACTCCCACAGGAGTTACAAGAAGCGTGCTAGGGCTAGAAAGATGGGCAGGTCAGAACAGGGCAGCTCTTTGGTGATGCAGTGGGCCTTCACTACTCTCAGTTCCTAAATCTGCAGTTCAGCTCTGGAGCTGGACCATGAAGCAAGCAGGCTGGATCCTCAATGGTTCAGCAAGTGAGAGTGGCCAGCAGCGATGCCCCCGCTGGAGAGACAGAGGGGCAGCTGGAGCTTCAAAGCAGCCGGGGATTGATCTCCAAAGCCCCTGGGCTGCATACTAGTGTCAAGAGGGATCACAGAGGCATGTCCTTGATGATCACTACCCCACTTACCCCATGACAAGATAGCTCACCTGATCACCCCCCCCACCCCCGTAGGTCAGAGACCCTAGACATACCTGCAGAAGAAAGCGGGCCTGTCGGAGCTGCCTGAGGTCACTGTAGCTGTGGCGTTGGCAGGAGTAATGATCAGAGGACCTGTCTTTGCTGCACATGTTGAAAATGAAGGGGTCACTGATGCTGGGAAAGAAAGGAGACATGCAATAGACTTGCGTGGATGTCCACAGGAGAGGGCACTGTCAGGCTCCTTCCTCCTTCTGCCCTCTGCTAGCCCTCCCCTCCACATAGCTTCTGGGGCCATACAGGAGGAGAACTGTGGCTATACTGCCTGGTGTGCCACCTACCACTGAGGGGCCCTGGCCTGTGTCGACTCTAGACCAGAGGCCATTGATACACTGAGCTGCTCTGTCCCTTTGGAGCAGGGTAAATGCCAGCCTCATCAGGTCAGAGCAACATTGATGTGGAGTGCAGGGCACGGGGGTGGGGGTGTGTGTGAAAAGGCTCCCTAGGTCCAGGGGTCTGTGAAAAGGTGCTAAACCTCATGGACCCTGCATCTTTGATGGCTCTGAGAACTCCCCAGATAGGCAACCCCTAGTTACCCTGAGCCGAGAGCAGAGGTCTACTAAATTCAGAAGACATTGCCTCATCACATAGCAGATACAATGACTAGAGGCCACCAGCGCTCCTTGACAAGATGCAAACTTCGGTGAGAAAAAGTTGGGGGTTACTTTCTTAAATTTCCCAGAGCCAGCTATGAAAAAGCAGATCAGGGATGTGTGTGTGACCTGAGCCTCACCTCCCATCCACTCTGTAGCAAGAACAGTGACTTGCAGGCTGCAGAAGGTGGCCTGGTGATAGACCACTTGGATAATTACAAGGGGTCTCAGGAGACTTTCCCCAAGAGTCCAAATGAGCCTGTCTCCTTGGGAGGAGGAAGAGATGGGCAGGAAACCTTGGTTCTGTCTGAATCCCTGTTCCCACAGGGAAGAACATTCTGTATACTGGAGTAACTGACATCTTGAGGGGAAACTTTTCAGTTGAGAAAGAATGTTGATTTCAGGTATGGACAGTTCCTTCTCTGAACATCTGGGCCATGTAGTCATTTAAAACTATGCACACGACAACATTCTAATAAAGTCCTTTTATCCCCTGCCCAGCATGTCAGTCCTCAAGAGGGGTTGTGCTGCTCGCAGACAGAGCAGCCAGAGCTGAAGGAGCCCACAGTGGGGTTGTGGGAGGAGACTGCTTCCTCTCCTACTGACACAAAGACCATGAGGCCCCCACTGCCACCACTCTGGCTGTCACAGGCCTGGCAGGAATTTCCTATAGCATAACAAACTTGGGACTTTCACACCCAGTTGAAAGTCACAACAGGACAGAAGGAAAGCTTGGCCCCTTGCACCCAGTCTTCAAAGATGCCAACCCTCCTGCCTGGACCTTCTGTTCTGAGCCAAGTGTTTTGGTTTTGAATGCTTTTGCCAGATGTTTTAATCTAAAAGTGCTGCTGACTAGGCCCATCATGCACCACCAAAGCCCCTGCTGGGTCTAAGCTGAGCACTCCCTAAACTTCACTAACTAGTGGAGCCATCACAATAACTCAACTTCCCAACGTAACTTAGATCAAACAGTATCTCAGGTCAAGGCCCGGTGGGAATGACAGTCATGGATAGACTGTGCTTCCTTCCATAGTCCTCTGCTTACAGGAACCACAGTGAGTACATCTTCCACATCCAAGCTGCACAGTGGATCAACATCTGTTCCATAAAGTCTATGCAAAGGCAAAGGCCTTTATCCATCAATTGTGACCCCGCCACCACTAAAAGATATGTTTAAGTCAGAATTTGTTTTTATTTGGAAATAGGGCATTTATAGAAGTCACCAAGTTGAAAATGAGGTCACTGGAATGGGCCCTTGTCCTCATAAAAAGGGGAGACAGAACACAGAGGGAAGGTTATGTGAAGACACAGAAAGAAGACAGCAAGTGACTGGGTACTGCAGCTACAAGCCCATGAATGCCAAGAATTTCCCACACATACCAGAAGTTTGGAGAGGTAAGGGAGGATTGTCCCTTGAGCAGCTGAGAAACCAAGGATCTGCAGGTACCTTCCCTTCATACTTCTGGCTTCTGAGGCTACACAGCAATAAATCTGTTTCTTTAAAGTTACCTGAGTTTTGAACAGTCCTAACCAGCCAATATAGCGATTTCATTTCCAGCCCAGAAGTAAGCCTGGTGTAACTAAAAGCTGACCTTCTCAAAACATTTTTCGTTTCTGCAGAAAGTGCCCAAGTGCAATCACCAGTGGGGAATTTTCGGTGGTCTTGAACTTGATTTGGGATATCTTTATGATGCCTCAGGGAGCCTCTTTCAAAGTCTAATGCTCAGCTGCACTCAACCTGATGGCTGTCTTTTAGAGAAGCAGTTAAGGGTTGGCTTGCTTTAACTTTAACAGGCTTATTTATGTATCTTCCATGGTCAAAATAAGACCGAATCCCCATTGATCTGCCATGATCTACAAGTCTGTCTCCAAGAGCTCTCTCTCCAGGAATGCCAGTAGTTTCCCTGGCTGCATACCCCAAGGGAAAGCACTGTTTGTCTAACACACACTAAAATCAGCTGTGCGCTTCTCCAAGGATACTCCAAGGTAGTAATCTGTTCTCACTCTAGTTGTGTTTTAGAAGAGTACATTTCCAGACAAGGGGAGGCACCTTTGTTATTACAAATCAAATGAGTATAGCCAACCTGACCACTGGGCTTCAGTAAAAGTACACGAGATAGCTGTATTGATTATGATTACATGTACCTCATAAACACAATATACCTAATCAATATGATCTTACCTAACACCAGTTCCATCTAAACTGAACTGAAGTGTGAAACAATGGCTGTTTAAGTCATCACACAGGCACTCTGAGCAGACAGGTGGGATAGAAAGCTTTCATCAGCTCTCAGAAAGGCAAGTCTGCAGATCCATTGTCCATATTGATCAGTATCAATAAAACATGAGTAATAAGATGGGGTGAGTATGCCAAGAATTAATTATGCTCCTCCTGCTTTGAAAGGCACCAAAGACTTAGAGCAATCAGAGAGCAGTTGGTATGAATAAAAGATGGGAATTAGCAGAGAGAATGAGGGCAAGCATTAGAAAGCAAATTTCAATCTGAACCTAGAGGGTGGGCTGGCATGGACTCTTCCCCACTCCTTCAACTCTTATTTCCTGACACAGGCTGGCAATCATGACAACTGGGAGTTCCAGTTCTTACTTATTGACAAGTCAAGATGGATTCCTCCACCAATAGCCTAAAACCCTGGTTCTCAAAGTGTACTGTGGCTCTGGGACTCTGGTCCTGCCAGACATACTGGACTAGAAACTAGGGAAGGGGGAAGCCCAGAGAGCTGTGTGCTAATGAGCCCTGCAGTTGATTCTGATGGCAGCTAGTTTGAAGGTCACTAGCTAGGAAGCTACCTAGTCATCACAGGAACCTTTGCCCAACCCACTGGAAAAAAATCACCCAAACACCTTTAAAAGCTAGGGCCTGGGAAAACATACATCTTGACTAAACTTCCAGAAAAACTGCAGATTCTGTCAATGCTACTGAGTGGCTGTGTTTGGTGAACACAGAGAACAGATCAACAGGAGCTACTTGAACCCAAATAGACCAAACACACTCTGCTAAAGGACTTCAGAACCTCCTGGCAACGAGGTCTGATATTAGTTGGTTAAAAGTAAAAGACTCAACTTTTTTTTTCTTTTTTTTGTTGGGAGTAGATTTTGTGTTTGTTATTTATTTGTTGAGACAGGGTCTCACAGTGTTGCCCACACGGGCCTCAAGCTTGCAATCTTTCTGTCGCAGCCTCTCAAGAGTTGGAATTATAGGCATGTGCCACCATGGAAAAGAATGACTCAGAATTCCTATCCACATCTCACCCCTCATTCAAGCCCCAGACCTTAGTCACTTCCTCAGGTTATGGCTCCAACTTTGGTCATGCAAGTGCCTACACATCACGTCTATGTTGCTGCGTGATGATAGTGTGCTCCAAGCTCCTTCCCAAAGAAACCACCCATGCTGCTGACTGTCCTCAAGTGCTTCTGTGTCAGGACCAGTATCTGTCCTCAACCATTGAACTTGTAAGCTGAAGTGACTGAAGTCACTTACTCAAGTAACTTGAGGGAAGACCCCATGTGCTCTGGCACACTGTGTGCCAGAAGAATCACGAGGGGCTGTCCTGTTGCCCAGGGAGGGCCATGGCTGTGGATTCTGTTTTATCTCCTGCCCCTAATCCCACAGTAAGAGCAAGTTGGGAGGGGACAGTGAGGGCTGGAAGGAGGCAGGTGGGGGGAGTCCACTGGGCAAAGTGGACACTCACTTGGATAGGCAGTGGCGGGTACAGTAGACATCTCCTGTGGGAGACAGAGTGAAGTTCTCGCAGACGTAGAAGTGCTGCTGGCCAAAGAGCAGGATCCCTTCTGAGACCAGGTGGCCCTGCACCATCACCAAGGGGACCTTCTGTGTCACCTGGAGAGACAGTGCCAGAGTCAGGCTGTAGGCACATGAAATATGCCATGATTCTGCTGGAGGACCTTTCGGTGATCCACCTCTCATGAGACACATGGAGTGACTTGCAAGAATGACAGGCATCACAGCCTGGGCAGCACTTTTACACCCAATGCCTTGTGCAGCTTTAAATCTACCCAACAACATGGATATTTCACCATGGCTCCTGAGTGACGTTTATTGTGTAATACCCATGTCAGTATCTTTTCATGCTAAGCCCTTGTACAACCAAAGCTGTGGACAGTGAGTTTCACCAAGCACAAGACATACCTCAGTTATTGAGCACAAAGAGCTTGTGCAGGGGCCAGCTGGTGACAGCTAGTGGATGGCTGAGTAGGGACAAGACCCAAGTCTGTCCAGAGCAAGTACAAGCCTGGTATTGCTCTCTGCAAGTGTGAGTAAGAAAGGGATGCTCAGTGCCATGTGACGCCTTCCTCCTGGACCAAGCATGTGCTTGCCAACTGAGCAAACCAGCTCATCTACAGAGAGCACCTGGACAAGATCACATCCGCGCCAGTGGCAAGTCATTTCCTTTAACAGCCCTTCTTGGAGACCTTTCTTGTCACTTCTTTCAGACTTGTTTTGCTTTCATTCACAGCTGCAGACTCTACCATAGGTTATTTGACCAATCTTTCATTGACTCGACTTGCTTTCAAATGACATAAAAAACAATGCTGTAATGATGTGTCACTTTGAAAAAGCAAGTAAATTTGTGGAGTAAATTCCTAGAAGCAGTATGGCAGGTTCAGGGTGTAAACATTTTAAATTCTAACAGTTATTGCCAATGGCCCACTTGCAGAGGAGTACCAACCAAATGTATACTCTTTCCAGCAGTTAGGAGGGTATTAGTGCTGTGGTTTACATCTGGTTTGAATGTGTCTTCCAAGGGTTCATGCCTCAAAATTTAATCCCCAGTTGTGAGGAATTAAAGACATGGAAACTTAAACCTGAACAAGAAGATGAAAAATCATCTATTTTTTCTGCTACTAGACTAACTGTGGAAAGTGAAGAAAAGCAGAGAGTTGGAGGGAAGGAGGAAGGGAAAGAGGAACGGATGAGGGAAAGAAAGGACTGAGGGAGAGAAGAAAATGGGAAAAATAGAAGGGTTGAAGGAAAGAGAAAGGGACATGGAAGGAAAAGAAACGAAGAGAGGAGCAGAAAGGAAAGGGGAAAGGAAAGAGATGATGATAAATGTCTTCTTGGGGTGGGGCTCCCAACTTCCATAATTACCACACAGACAGCTCTCAACTGAGAAGGGTTTGCCTTGTAATTGAAAACCTCTGCAACAATATGAAAGCGAAGCCCATTCGGGAAGTCATGCTTTCTTTGGTGCTTTGATCTGTCGCAAACTTCCCATAAGGATACTCTATACTCATTCTTCTCCTCACACAAATGCCTTGTTCATGTACTTATGGTTCTGCATCAAGTCTTTTCCCTTGACAGTCCGTGTTGGAGTTGGTCCTAAGGAGGTGACTAGCATTACTTAAATTCATCCGCATGAAGTACCTGAGATTGAACAGTGGTGGCTTTTATAAGAAGAGAGGAAGCGATCAGAGGAGGCCCCCTCTGGTACTCTGCCAGCAAGGAAGCAATTACCATAAATGGCCCCTTGGTGGTCCAGACCCATAGGCCTAAATAAACCCTTTTTTTAATTTATAAAGTAACCAAGCTTCAAGTATTTCAGTATAACAACACAAAAGCAGACTAATTCAGAGGGGTATGACAGACTTTTAAAACTTTTTCTCCTGTACCTTTTACAGATAAAATTCAAAGGAGACTCTTCCTTGAAGTTCACAAGGTAAGAGCATGGAAACAGCTCTGGCAAAATGCCTCCAGAACCGCCCCCCCCCCCAGTACCATCCCTCATCAACTTCCATGCTGCCTACAGTGGGGCCTCGGTGTTTTCTTGTGAGGAGACTTAAGTAACAACCTGAATAAACCAAACCACAAGAAAAAAAAAAATGTCTGGAGATGGCTGGGTTAATAGCTTAAACATTGATTGTTCGAGAAAAGAAATGGCATTTTAAAAACTAGAAAATGAGCCCAAGTGAACTATTACCTGCTCTTCCATTTAAATGGGCCTTTGGAGGGCTCCATCTCTGTTTACTCATGATTAAGAAACCCCACGATGCTATTGATCACTTTCAGATGAGTGTAACTTTTGCTTCATAAGTAGAACTTTCTGAAGATCAGCTGGATGGTATATTATCATCCCCATGAGTGGCAAATCCAAGAGCAACAATTCCCAGGGACTCTGGGTGATAGCTCACATGAGCTTCCCTTCCCCCTTGCCCCAGCAGGCAGTGGGGCATCTATAAACGGAGGGGTCAAGTTGGCACGCTCTGAAGTTGTCTCAAGCAGTATTAGTGTGCAATTAGGTGCAGGGCTCTAATTCGTAGGTGGAAAACCTGAGACCCAGAGAGGTCAGTCGTTGGAGGTACTCCCTAGCCAAACTGTTTATGTGCCTATTCTTTAAAGTCTCTCAGATGTATAAGCAGGATGCGTGGTCTTCTATAGCTTTTGTTCTCAGTGCATGCTATTGGGATTAGCATATAGAATATGCACAGTCACCCCTTGGTATCTTTAGGGATTGGTTGAGAACCTTTGCCCTTTGTTACCAAGCACAGATCCTTGCTAGAAATAAGTGAAAATAAAGTGACTTCTAGAGGAAACACACAGAAGCTAATCATATAAAACAGAGGTTTAAATGCATCCAGAGAAAGGGAAAAAGTACTTTGTAGAACCTACATTGCACTTTCATTTGATTCTCTCTGGCACCACTGTGAATCCATAGTGCGGTAGAAGAGTAGTTCTAATATGTAATAAAATAGTCATAATTTAGAAAATAATTTGAGAAAAATAGTGTCATAAATTTGCTTAATGCAAAAATAGTGATATGCCTAGAACCTATGTACATTGCCTCTACTTCAAATCATTTTGAGAGACTTATAATCCTTAGCATAAATTCTACATAAATATATTACCTATGGAATAATGACAAGCTAAAAGCATACATGTTCATTACAGACATGATGTTAAAGTGTATTTTTGATTCACAGGTGTTTGAATCCATAGATATGGGCTCTGAAGATGTGGAAGGTTGACCTTATTTTTATTTTTCAAAACAGGAAAGATTGCTGAGAAAAATTAAGTATCAAACAGGGGATAGGCTGTCCAAGTTACACTGGTGTTGGCGACTCGGGAACTCGGGTATCTACTTTGTCTACCTTGATCACAATTAGATAAAGCATTCCGTCACATTAGTGATCAGGGAAATGTATCCTAAAACATGGAAAGTCTGCTCATTTAAGTTCATCAGTTTGATCTCTTTACATAAGCACTTCCTCTCGCCCCAGACGAAGAGCAGCAGCGCCCCCTGCCAGTCTGGCTACTTCCACAGGGAGCCTCAGTCCTTTCAAGGCAGGCTCTGAGGGCAGCAGGTGTAAATGGCAGGTGCTTTCACATTGTTTGCTTGCTCCAGTATAATGTGAAACAGATTAGAAATCTCCAAAAGACAGTTCAAAGCACACTGTCTCCTATAATCTGCATTCTCTAAGTATCTGCTTGTTGGCCGTTGAATACTGGAACGTGTTTCTAGCCAGGCTCACTGTGAGTGCTGTGAAACCAGGATTGTTCTGTTCATCAGAAATACCTTGCAGGCTCTTATGTTAAAAGCATAGTTGTCTCCTGGGTTATTCAAGCATCCAGAGGTGATTGGGTCATGAGGGCTCTAACATAGTCGATGAATTAGTTCAGTGATAGATACAAGATTGGGATGTGGGGCCCAAGTAGGGAAAGCAGGTGACTGGGATATACCCTGAGAGAATGTAAGCTTCCCTGGCCCTGGCTTCCTCTCTCTGCTTCCTTCCTTATTACTTTAAGGCGGACAGCCTCTGCCTTTAGTTCCAGCCACTATGACTTTCTGCCTGGACTCTAGTCCTGAGCAGTAGAGCCAGCTGACCATGGACTGAAAACTCTGAAACGGAACCAAAATAAACCTTTCCAACCTTAAATTATTTTTCTGAGGCATTTTGTTATAGTGACAAAAAAGATGATTAGAAGACTTTTATTCAAAAAGTTAGTATATTAAAAAACATAAGTTAGTGTGTGTGTGTGTGTGTGTGTGTGTATGTGAATCACCAAGGTTACTTGATAAGATTCATATTCCCAGACTTCCCTGAAAGTTTTGACTCAACAGGTACAGAATGGGGCCCTAGAAATGGCATTTTCAGAAGTCACCTGGAAGATTCTGTTGCTTACAACCTGAAGAATTCACATTGGGAAAGTGGCCCACAGGCCAGGCTGGAACCAGGCACCTGGCTAAAAGCTCACGCATCCTCTATCCCTCTGTTCTCATTTGCCAGCTGTGCATGTCCTGGCAAGTGCCCCACTCACCGGAGGCACCAAGTGAACCAAGCATCCCTTCAGGCTATTTATGGTCTGGAAGGACAGGCACTCCGGGACGTCAGAGGACAGTGCCATATACAGTGCAAGAGAGTGGGTGGCATCAGAGAAATAGTTCCCAGAGGGCTGAGCCCAAGACTGAGGTGAGGGTTAAGAAGACACAAATAGATGACGAGCAGTTCTGTGTAATTAGGATAGAAGGTCAACTGTGTATGTGCGTACATGTATGTGTGCATGCCCAAGAGCAAGCTTGTGCGTGGACAAGGATAATGGAGCCACGTTTCAGGTCAGCTCGGAGCAGCTGTGAAAATTCCTCCCTTTAAGCTGCTTGTTGCTACTAAGGTCATTGAGTTTGTATGAAAAGAAGGCATTTGGTTTTTCATGTAATCAAAGAGAAAACAAACAGAAAGAAGCTCGCACATTGGAGTTCTGACTCTGGAAAGATCTGGAAGCTCATAGAAGGCTAGGAGGGACCATCCCCAGTCATGCAGTGACTGACGTGCATTAAACCCACCACCCCATGTCCAATGGAGCTATTTGCAGAGAAATGCGCCGTAGTTCTGGGAATCAGTAATCAATGATGCAAAGGCAGCATGAAAGAACTGAATAATTACTTTTCCAGGTGTTGCTGGAAGCGACTGGAACTCGGCTGATCAAGCAAAGAAATGAATTCCACTGCAGCTATCCTAGAGTTCCAAGGCTGCAGCTTCCTGGGGCCGGACAGACCCTGGAGCTACCAGGGAGCTGGCAGGGCCAGGGCACCATGGTGAGTGGAAGGAGGTTATGTTCTGGCATCAGAACGAATGAGAGCTTCAGAGAGTAGAAGGAAGGAAGCGCCAGGACTCTGGTAGGAGCAAGAATACATGGTTGTGCCCCTGTCCTTGGTGTCCTTAGAACTTTAGAAGAAGCAGGACATCCACAGTCTCATGGAGACTTGGGTGAACCTTCTTCATATTTGTTTGATCATTTTCCTGGTTCTAAGGGCAGCTTCCCATTCTTCCTTCTTCTGCCTCTAGCTCCTGTTCTTTTTAAACTTTTTTATTTATTGATTGATTTGTTATAAAAGGTTGTACTTTTAGACTCCCTCTTCCCCACCCCAATTCTGCTGAGGGTCTTCTTGGTGTGTGTGTGGGTTATTGGTAGTCATTCTTGACAAAGCACAATGGTGGGCCAGGGATAAGACCCTCATAGAACAGGAATGATGCTGTGGTGAGGCCTGCACAGGAGGGCAGGATATGTGCTTAGCATGCTGTATCTGGGCAGAGAGCCTATGCCAGTACTAAGCAGAAAAGCCACAGAGAAGACATTCGGCTTCAAGTACTGACTCCAGGCCTGAAGGTCGCTGAAGGATCAAGCAGGGAGAAGTCTGTCACTTGCCTAATGCAGTAACTTGGGAGACGGTAGAGGGAGGAGAAAGCCACATGCACCTAGAAGAAGGTGGCATGAAAGCAGATGCCAACCAGAGCAAGTTTAGCCTTCCTCACAGGGCCATGGTGAGAGGCTCCCAGAGGAAGGCAGGCTTTGGGAACAGCCCCCATTGACAAGTTTGCTAGTCACAGCGGTCCTTGCACCTGCCCAGCCCAGCTGCCTTCCTGAGCAGAGCTGTCTGGATCTGCTTCCAAGGTGGGGGTGCTACACCACTGCCCACCGCTGGCCTGCTTCTCCTCTGACCCTGGGGAGACTTAGTCTTCACTCTCCACCCCACCACAGGGAACTAGAGGCAGCAGACACAACCACACAAACAAGCCTATCTCTTGCAAAGCAGGCATTTAGATGACCAAGGAAATCACCTTGCTCTGTAAAGGCCCCATGTCTGCTTCCAGTCCAGATCCCTGGTATTGAATACTCCCCCCCCCCCACCACCACCACAGGGACAGCAGGTGCTAAGTGGAAGCTGAAGAGCCCCAGCTCCTCTCTACCCCCTGCTAGGACTCACTTGCTTCTGGGGACCCCTGCTGCCTGCTGCCTGCTCCCTCAGTAAGCAGCTTTCCTGACAGCTTCCTGCTGAGCACCTGGGAAGCCAGGAAAGACAAAAGCTTAAATAAAGACCGGAAGGATGAAGGCTCCTTAGTGTGTGCGTGTGTTGTGTGTGTGCCTGTGCATGTGCATAGTGAGCAGCAGTGCTGGGAGGTAGTGGGGGGCAGGCAGAGGAGACAGAAAGGAGGGAGACATCAGTTCGTAGGTCCCAGCGCAAGGAGTCAGTTGAGGGGTTCAGGGAGGTAGATAAACAGCCTGTGTCTGCAGGTTGTGCAGGTAGAAGGTGGTGGTGTGGGACCTTGTATGACTGTTCCAGAGCCTGAAAGTAGTTAAGGAACTTGAACTTTCTGCAGTAGCCCTCGTGGGCAAGCACCTCAAATCAGGACTCTGATCCAACCCCAGGAAAGAGCAATGGGATTTTACAGGCTCCAGAAGCCCCTGAAAGAAGCTTGTCCCTAGAGAGGACATGCTGCGGTCACTGAGCCATGCTCCAGCTTTTTGCCTATTCCTGAAGGTTCAGCTTGCTCACTCAGTAGAGCTCCACTCAGATCCACTCCCACCTGCTCTGGGGCTAGCCTACAACCCAACTTCATGCATTCACCTCTACGGGATCCCCAGAAGGCTTGCTGGCCCCACCTGACCACTGTTGGCTGAGCATCCCTATAGAACAACCTCATTTGGCCAAGACCCTGAGGTCCACCAGAGCTCCACAAAGGGAAGAGAGTTAGTGGTCTCTCCCAGCACCTCACATGAGCCCCATTCTGAACTCATTTCTTCTACTACTCCACCTAAGCCTAACTTGAGTGTATTAAATGGCTGCCAAAGCTCCATGGGAAAGATCAGGGAACAGGCCTGCAGAGGTTAGCTGGCTGCTGTCTACTCTAAGACATACTTTATCTTCCATTCTATTCTTAGACCTGGGTAAAAGGGTTCTTTTCTGGGCCCCCTGCTTAATGGAGGTCCTCATGGCTCTCTGGTATATCTAGGTCCATATGTAAAGGCTTGGACTCCAATGGCACTATTAGAAGTTGTGCTGTACCTTAAAGAGTTGGGACCTAGTGGGAGGTGCTTAAGTCATTGGGGTATCCCTGAAGGGGTCTGTGGGGTGCCAATCTATTTCTTTCCCTCTCACTCTTTTCCTCTATTTCTTCTTCCCTCCTTCCTCCTTTATTCCCTCCTACCTTCCTCTCTCTCCCATTATGATGTTCAACTGTCACCAGCATTCCAAACCAATGGGGAAGCCCCATCTTGGGTTTTAGCCTCTGGAAACATGAACAACCCATCTTCATAAAAGGCTGTCTCCAGTATGTCTCTGTAGTAATGCGAAGCTAATATACCCTCCTCTGGACATGTCAAGAACATATACAATAGCCTGGACTTCTCCAACCCCGCCCAGGCCCCAGGTGTCTAGATTTCCTGCCATCTGGCCCTTGCCTGCCTCCTGTGCTTGAGCAGAGCTCCTCTGTGCATGATCCTTTGGAGGGTCACAGTGCCACACACATATTTACCCCACCACTCACTCTGACAGCTTGGACATAGGCTTGGGCCTGTTTGAACACAGGGCCCCTCAAGGTGTGGGATGAACTTTTCAGGTCAGACTGTAAGCAGGAGGCCAAAGTGCTGAACTACAAGAAGGTCAAAGAATTCTCACTTTGCAAGTGGCCTCTTAGATTGTTATGAAGGTCAAGGTGGGTATTTAGAATACATTTCATCCAACAACTTGTTAGCTTGAGTTTTGTCTTTCTACACAGGCTTCTCTTTGCACCTTGCTCTAGACCCATCCATTTAGGAGCCTGTTTCTTTGGCTCATCGATTATGTAGTTGGCAGTTTTGAAAGTGAGTGGAGATCAGACTCCCTCTGTGAGTGAAGAGGGTTCCTTCTCTCCTGTCAGGCAGCTGAACTGTTTTCCATCCTGCTACACATGCATTACCTTTTCACCATCGAGAAGCTCTTGTAAAATAACTTGTCTTTCCCGACAGAGTTCCAAGAAATCTTCTGAGTGCAGACTTTCATGCAAGGCAGGGAAGAACGTGAGCTGCGTGCAGTCCACTGCCACCTCGTCTGCCTCTCCCTCTGCCTCCTGTGGCTTCAGCCCATCTGCAGTGACAGAAAGAGACATGTGACCTGACATCACATCACAGGATGCCTGTGTCACCAGGAGGAAGAGAGGAACGGCAAGGCAAGGCTCAGAGATGAAGTGCTTAGTGTTCTTCCACTGCTTCAGGAAGGGGACACACCCACCTGGCTCTGCTGCCATCACCACACTGGTTCACCTGGATGTGCCCACACCTGGTCCCTCGGCAGCTTTCAAATGAATGTGAGGTCCAATAGGACTGCTCCTTCTGAACCTCCCTCTTTTAAAAGAATGTTTCTGACATTTCCTAATTTTAGGAAGCCAATGAGACAAATGTCACCTACGCACCCTAGAATGTGAAGAATAACAACCCTTCCTCTGGCCAGACACCGTGATGACATTTGTCTAGTTAGCCCCACTCAGTTCCAGGTATTTCATCCTCACTTTGAAAATGGGAAGTCTGAGAGAAGCTTGTGGCCTTGCCCAAGGTCATATGGCTTCCAGGAACCAGACTTGGGATCTGAATGAGGTCTCTTGGGTCCACAGTGTGCTTCTTCCTGGTCAGTCTGTTTGGCCTCACTGTTCACAAAGTGGTTAATTTGTTTCCAATCTATTTTCTATGCGTTAATATGTAATTTTGTACATATGTAATTTTGAACATATGACTAATATTGCAATCACAGTTTTTCTTTGCTAATATTTTTCCATCCATGATTATATCATAAGCACTTTCTCAGTCCATAAGGGTGGGTATTAAAGTGTTGGCATGTGTGTATATGTGTTCACATATGTGTTTGCAGGTGTGCATGCATGTGAGTGCACACACAGGTGGAAACCAGAGACTGACATAGGTCTTCCTCTCCACTTTATTTACCAAGGCAGGATCTCTCAGTTGAACCCAGAGCTCACCAATTCAGCTAGTCTAGCTAACCTTGGGTTTCCTGTTGCCACCTCCTGAATGCTGGGATCACAGCTGGCCCCCATGCCCAAAGGGCATTTACCTGGGTCCTGGAGATCCCAACTCTGAGCTTCATATTTGCTTTGAATGGTAAGTGCTTTATCCACTCAGCCATCTCCCCAGCCTCTATACAGTTTTGTGAACAATTTAAATGGTGCTATAACAGTCAACTAGCCCCTCCTACTCCTTAGAGACACAGATGGAAGACCTGGCTTGCAGTCATTTCTGTGATATATCTAGATTGCGAAAGGGCAGGGCTAAGCATGTGACTACGTGGACTTCTAGATCTTCCTCCTTCTCACCCCATGTGTCCTGAGCATTCACCTGCTGGGAGCAGGCATGTTGCTCAGAACCTCAGAGCCATGCCATTTCTGTGTTCATGTGCCAAAGCTCAGCTTTGCCCACCATGCCCTGCGGAAACCCACATTGCAGAAATTACTGCCAGTCTCAATGGTTTTGCCCATGCAGGGAGCACAACACACAGGGACCGGGAAGTCCTAGTAGAGAATTACAGACCCTTTCTCTCCTCTCGGCCTATGTGAGAAACACCAAGGAGGCCCAGGGGTTCTCCATATCAGTGACTAGAGAATACCGTAACCCAACCCATGTCTGTATAAAAGCAGCACATACTTTCCACCTCTGCACACTTTCAGTTCACACCTCTGAAAGGTAGAGTGATCTTGGTGCTGAGGGGCTCAGAGTATAGAGAAGAGGAGCAGTGGGCAGTACAACATCACCCCAAATCCTGTGTCACAGTGGAACCCCAAATTCAATGTGGGATCTCAACCCAAGATTCTCAGCTGGGGGCTTCTATCTGTGCTGATTGTCAGGGCAGCAAGCACAACACCAGACCTGTCACTCAAGGCAGCAAAGGAGCCAAGCTGGGTGTCATCGGCCTGAGGGGCAGACCCTGGCTGTGGAATAGGGGGACAAGCAGAACTCACAGACTGCAAGTATTAAACCAAAAGACAGGGCAAAGGGTGAAAATACGAAATTTGAAATACTGTGTGTCTCTGTGCGTGTATGTCTTTATGTCAAAATGACCTTGGAAAGCAAATCCTGGATTTTCATCAAATCAACCAAAAAATGAAAATGACACAAATGAAGAGGAAACATTAACATCAAAATCAATTCCAGACACTTTCTTTAGATCTGAAAAATAACAATTGTTCCATTTATAATAGTTCCTTATAGTGAGTATTAAGTACTCATTCCATCCATTTCCTTCTAAGGCATTTATTTTTCTCCTACATAAATTTGATCACTTACTGAACATGTATTTGAATTGCTTGGGAACACTTTTAAAGTCTATCTAATATTTCAAATTGACAAGATAACCCCCTCCCCAATTGTTATTCCAAATGTACTACAAACTTCCATCTGCAGAGTTCCTAGGAATAAATTACTCTTCCTTCTGGAATCACAACATCCAAGAATCACTGTGCCACCTACTCTAGTTTTCCAGCATTTTCTTCTACCAAAATATTAATTTAACATCATTCACAACATACCAAATAAAACTAACAATTGGTATAATTATTACAGAGGAAAAGATAAATTGGTAAACCCAATACCTTGGCTTTCCATGTTGGTTTGAGATATGCCACCCTTTCTGTCATGACTCTCCTGAAACAGAGAAGAGAAGTTAAATCTTGGATATTGTGCGCTCCTCTCCTTTCCACTGACTCACAAATACAGTAACTCATCAAGTAGCTCAAGACTCAGATGCCAGGGGAGGAAAACACTAAACCCTAAAGGATCTCAATAAAGAAAAAGTATTAGTGTTCCCAAGTCAAAGAGGAAAACCTTCCATTAAGTGGGATTTACAGTAAATGCCAAGGAGGACACGAAGATGGGATCAGACTACATGCTGGAGGTTTGTGCTGGGTCACTGTGGAGAGAGAGCCGGGAAAGGAGCTCGGACTGGACATTCTGAGGAGACAGAGCCTGGGCTTCAGAGCCAACCAACCTTTGGCACTGTAGCCTGTACAGTGACCAAGCTTTTTATTTGTGCCTCCAATTTCTAGGAAATGTATTGAGGGAAAAACAAAAACTATACACCATCAGACATTCGTTGATGATAGTTAAATATGGTCTTTCAAATTCAGAACTGAATTAATTAAATGTAATTTTCTCATTAAGTTTTCGGAGGGGGAGTTAGCATGGATATGATGCTGGGATCAGAGACCAGAAAAGAAAGTCAACAGGGTGCTTTGGTATGGATGCAGAGAAAACATGATCATCCCACTGCAGAACATCCTAAAATACAATTGTTCAATGAGGACATGAAAAAACTATAAATGGCGTTTTATTTATCCAACTGGCTTCTATCCCTTAAAAGGCCAAAGTGTGAGTCTAATGACCCAGGGTAAGCTACATCCCAGCAAGCTCCCAACATTGCCAGGTTCCTCCACTTGGAGGCCAATGTAACCTGGATACTGAGAAGAAGTGGGTCACTGGCTTGAGCTTGCAGAAGCTGCTGAGTTTGAGAGATCTTCAGTGTACATGCAGCAAATAATTCCCATAGCAATGCAGCCTCCAAGAGCCCAATGACGAAACACTCACACACCCTTTGGTGGCTTAGCTGGTAGAGCAGAGGACTGAGAGACAGACAAAGGACTCTTGCTATTAGGCAATGGCGCTATTCACACCTGCATTTCTATGGGTCAGAGGCGTAAGTATGAGCTGTTCACCTGTGCATCTATCTATTCACTCATCTATCTATGCTTTCAGGTATAGATATGAACCATTCACACGAGCACCCACTCACTCACTGTCCTTCCTTTCAGGCTGTAGAAGGGTTCAGAGCTGCTTCTGCTAAATGACTTCAAAACTAAGCTTGCAGATCCTCCTGGACTTCTCTGCATACATTCTGTCTCCCACCACCGGGTTGAAACCTGAGCTGGGATGGTGACTGAGCCACTTCCCTGTACATTTCCCACTATGGTCAGTTCCTACCTTGCACCTTCCAGAGCCCAGGGCCTCCCACGAAGACAAGCGTCTGATGCGTTTTCTCATCCGTGCCGGTCCTTCTCTCCTGTCCAGTTCCCACCTGGAGCAGGGCATGGCTTTTGACATTTGGCCCCACAAGCCAAGCTCCCCAAAAAGCTGCTCCTGGATCCTGGCCCAGGCTTTGGCTGCCTTAATGTTGCCACACCTCTGCCTCTGGGAAGCAGAAACACAACATCCTGCAGTGAATAAATTGAGTCTCCTTCTCAGTAGCCTAAGTACCTCAGGGTGTATATGCTGTTCTCTCTGCATCCTGAACCAGCAGGAGAAGCAAGTATTTTCTCAGCTTCCAGATCTCAATCCTAGCTTGTGGGAGGACAAAACTATGCAATCTTTGCCCCTCAGACAGGCAGGCAACATCAGCTCCTGAAGGGCAGAATGCCAAAGGTACATGGAATTTCTCCACAGCCCTCGCCTGTCCAAAGCAATGCTGTGCATGCTTCTGGTGACAGACTGGTGTGGAGTGGGAGTTACCAGCCTTGTGACCACTGAAGACCTGAGCAAGTCAGACTTCAGAATCCATGACTATTAAATGAGAGCCTTGGCCTGGATATGTCTTTCACATCCTAATGTCATATGTTTAAGGATTCTAGAATAGTCACAGAAATGAAAACTTTGGTATTAGTGCAAATAGTGAAAGTCTCAACACCTTAAAATAAAGAGGTAGGGAGGATCACTGTGAGATTGAGGCCAGCCTGACAGAGTGAAAAACGCTACCTAAAAACAAAAAACAACAATAAAACAAAAACTTAAAATAAGTAGAGAAGAAATGGAATTGTGTGTTAGACTAACCCTCTCACCTGCTGGATCTCATTTGCTCTACCCAGTATCCACTATGAGCAAATATTTTTCTGTCAGCCTCATGAAGACGCCAGCCCAGCAGGCAGTCACACTGAGATTTAAACAGTCTGCTTCGCTCCGAGGCCTCCGCTTGAACCTGTAAGGCCTTCACTGTCATTTTGGGAGCTCATGGCTTCTGCTGGCATTACTTCAATGAGTAGCAGACTCTGGATCTAGATCCTGCAAAGCCTGGCCCTTTGAAACAGGTTAAGTCATTTCTCTCTCTCTCTCTCTCTCTCTCTCTCTCTCTCTCTCTCTCTCTCTCTCTCTCTCTTCTCTCTCTCTCAAAAAATAGTCATTTAAGAATAACCTCCATTTTATGTCTTTAAAAGACTTAGTCTTTTAAGAACTTTCCATTTAAGCAACCTGAGGATGCTGGTCTTCATCACAGGGCAGGTATTCTGTCTTGCAAGTAGGTAGATGTGTGTCAATGGGAAATCCCAGAAAGATGCAGGGCTTTTAAATTCAAGTCAGAAAGTCACACGTGGCCCCAAGACAGAGAATGTCAGACAGTTGAATTGTAAAGATATGCTGAAGTGGCCTTATTTCTGTGGGGCTGCAGGTCAAATGCCACACCACAGGCAGGCAGGGGTTCTGCTGTGTGGGACAGGCAGCGGTGACTGCTACTGAGCAGCAACCTCAGGTAGCAACACTGAGGTTTCTCCTTTTGGAAACTGTTCCTTCTGTATTTTCTGTCTGTAGCACTGCTACATCAGGAAAGCCCTGGCTTCAGGATTAAAAGTTGTACCCACATCTAGCTAATCCAAGACATGGTAAAGGGTGACAGGATGGACTAATAAGCATCATCCCCAAGTTGGCTTGGCATTTTTTGCAGCCCGGGAAGAGAACAGATGGGTGTCGTCAGGTCCTCAACCCCACCCCACCGGGCATCTCTGTGGTTCAGGAGAAACTAAGCAAGAAGCCCTGGGCTGGTACAGCCCTGCAGGCATGAAGTTTGAGGGAGGGAATTCTTGTCACTTAGACCAGCTCTGCTCCAGACCTGCCTTCTCTAGCATTTTATTTGCTGCACAAGCCAGTTAGAGTTGTTTCTGACTCGTTTTTAAAAGAGCTGTCACAAATGAGGCGGAGACTGAGCCAGAGATGAAGTAGCCCATCAGCCCTGTGGAGAGAGCCCAAGGAGAACAGCCCCTTCATGGAGAAGGATGAGCACTGCAGCGCCTCCCAGAGAGCTGTAGCCAGGAAAGACTTGTAGGAGGCAGAGGCAGAACAAGTCCCATCCTTACATTGGGATGGGGCTCTGGCACGAGAGCCACATGGCCTACGTATACAACAGACAGAACAAGAGCAACCCTTCTGCAGTGCAGCGAATAAACCAAACTTAGACAAGTAGTGGGGGGATGTGAACAGGTCTGATAGGCAGAGAAGGGTTTCTGCCAGGACCTCGGCACTGAACAGAAATGTGACAGTTTAAGTATCAGAAATGTCCCATTTGCTGCCAATGGGGTCCAGTGATACTGAGGCACTGGGGAGCTACCTTGCACACCCTGGGTGCCTGCATCTCCCATGACTCTCAGTAGTGGGTGAAGTGCCAGGGTGAAGTGTTATAGGGCTTGTTACTGACAGCCCTGCAGTGGGGCCCCTGACATCACTACCTTGGAGAAGGGTCTTCTCTTTAGGTTGACTTAGAGGAAACCATCCATGAATATTGGGCCAGATTTCACAAAGCTCATTTCTGTTAAGAGTTTGAATTTGCCTTTTCTGAAAGTGAAGCTGAACCCATGTTGGGAAAGTGCCCTGTCTCTTAAAAACTGGGGTGAGTGCTCCAGACCCCATTATTGCCAGCAGACAATGATTATATCTACATTTCTTTAAACAAAAAACAACATTTTAAATATTTAAACACTTGGAAACATGGATTAGCTTCAAAATGCTGATTTTTCTCAAAAAAAACCACATAATCAACAGTAAACTGCACAAGTATCTGGGGGACTTTCTGAGCCCCAGTCAGACCTCACTGGTGAAGATAGCCAGATTGGTTTTGCGGGGGGGGGGGGGGGCTGGTCTCTCACTTCTAGGTGTGGTGTCTCTGCTGAGGCCCAGTCCTCCCTACAATCTGCAATCTTGCTGATTCAGCAAAAACTCAAAGTCCCAGCTCTGACCACAAGGATCTCCCAAGGCAAATGCCATAAGCCCAGACCCACAGGGAAGCAGAGACTTGAGAACCCTTAGAGCTCTGCAAGCTGCCGAATTGGTGAAGAGACTCCAGCTCTAAACAAGAACATGTGGAACAGTGATGGAGAAGGACACCTGATGTTTTGCTCCAGCCACTATAGGTAAGCACCCCCACCCCCACAGGTGAGCATATGTGGTACCACACCACAATACACACACACACACACACACACACACACACACACACACACACACACACGGCCAATAAGTAAATAACCCTAATATTGCTCAAGCCATGACTTTTGTGGCCACTGCTTCATCTCCACCCTGTGCCCCCAGCCCAGGGACTTCCAGATACTTCTCCCAGTTATCAGTGATATCCAGCTCCTTCCTGCCTTGGGACCTCCACACATGCTCGCTCTCTCTCCAGCTAAAACACCATTCCCTGAACACATCAACCCATTTCTTTCCTTCTGCAGATTTCAGCTTTAATTACTTAGACCCCTCCCTCTGCTATAATCTCCTCTTTCCTTGCTGAGTCCTCATCATAAATTATAATTATCTATTGGGCTGCGAAGTTACAGAATGTGTTTCCTTGATAAGGAAGCTCTTTGAGCACGAGGCCAGCTTTGGGTGTTTACAGCAGGTTCTGAGGCATTTTGGATTCTCAGTGCCCATCTACTGCCTGGTGAATGAGCAGAGGAGTGAATGGACACATCCAAATCATCAGCTGCTTGCAGTGTGGCTCCCACACCCGCTGAGCAGGTCACGTGAGTAGGACCCATGACTGATGAGCAACTGTTGACTTTTACAGTGTAAAACTTAAACGAAAGGGCCTTCTAATGTTCATTTTCTCTCTCTGTGTCCACTTAAGGTGCCTGGAAGTCTACTCTGTTGTGAAAAGGTATGTGTTTCTTCTTACCTGCACATGGTCTTTGTATAGGGATGCATATAGCTCTTGTCCTCTTCTTCTGTAGTTCTCGATACAGGACACAAAATCCTGGAGAAGAGAGAAAGCAAGCCATAGCTCAGGAATTCTTGGGAGGTTAGGACATGCTTTTCTACTCTGACCAGTTGTCACAGGAACTGGTGATCCAAGAATCTGCTGGTCAAATCAGTCACAACCTCATGAGTAAGGATTCTACAGTAGGAATGATTGTTAGGATTGATCTATTGATTTATTGTAAGTGGGAACTGAAGAGACTAATTGTTTTCACTCAGTTTCTTCTTGTTCCATGGACTGGAAAGTCCCAGAAATGGCTGGGGGCTGCTGGGCCCCCAGCATAGTTAGAAGGAGAAAGCAAAAGGAGATGGGAGCCATGGTGCTAGTATAGGTTAACTGACATACACATCTGAATTGGCTAGATTCTATTGTGAGCAGCCTCTTTGTAAATCACTTGTAAAGTAAATTTCTCTTTGGGGGCCCAAGATTTTGGTTCCCAATGCATTTTGCCCTTAGTCCCCAATACCAGTTAAGGGCTCCCCATCACTGACTGGATTACTTGGCCAAATTAAAAGCTCTCCCAGGCTTTGGCGCTTTCATTGCACAAGTATTCATTTCTTGGTTCACTGTTCTCTCCCAGTAGGCACTGTGTTCAGCCTACTCATGGCAGCAGACTACGTTTCATATCAGTGGTCTCTGTTTACTCCAGCTGTCTTTGACCAGCTTCCCCTGGTAGCTTATGCAGTACCTTCCAGCACTGCACTAGCTACCATCTGGGGGCTGGTTACCATTCTGGACCTCACAGGGTCTCTCGGTGCTGGTAGATGGCTTTCTGTGTTTTTTTCAGCAACAGGATCCTACCTCAGGACTGGGGTGGGTATTCAAGAGCTTTGACAGAATCCTATCTTGTTTTTGGGACCTCATGGGTCACTTTGGTCAACAGCTCAGCGAGGGAAGGAGCCGGTGGCTGGGACCAGAGGTTGTCAGACTGATCAATTTTTCACAGGCTTAGACTCTCTCCCCATCTATTCACGGCCCCTCTTGCCAGACGATTCCCACTACTTGTTTAATAGAGTATAGTACGCAAGTGAGGATTTTATGATTTTGAATCATTTTTGGTTAAGCTTCATGTTTAAGTCATCCCCTTCCACCCTCCCCAATTCCCTCTTTCACAAATTCTCACTTCTCTCGACTAGTTTGCATAGAGTTTATGATTAACCTGGTTAGGAACTGCATATGAGGGAGAATATGTGGCGTTTGACTCTCTGTTCTTTTGAGAGATCGCTTAGTAAGATCTGCTCCAAGTCAGACCATATTTCTCTAAATTTCGATATGTCATTTTTCCTTTCAGCTGAGTAAAATTCCATTGTGTAAATATACCACAGTTTTGCTATCCATTCCTCCATGGATGGGCATTTGGGTTGATTCCAATTCTTGGCTATTATGAATTGAGCTGCTATAAACAGTTGCACAAATGTCTCTGTGCTGAGATGTGACATCTTGAGGGTAGATGCCTAGTAGAGGGATAGCTGGGTCCATTGGTAGCTCTATGTCCATTCTGTTCAGGAGTCTCGACAGTGCTTTCCATAGCAGTTGAACAAGCTTGAAGTCCTACCAGCAGTGAATGAGGGTTCCTTTTTCCCTGCATCTTGCCAGCAATTACTATTGTTGGTTTTCTTTATGATTGCCATTCTGACTGGAGTAAGGTGCAATCTCATTGTAGTTTTGATTTGCATTTCCCTGATGCTTAAGGATGCTGAGCACTTTCTTAAGTGAGAAAAGGCCATTTGTGTTTCCTCCTCTATGAATTCTCTGTTGAGATCAGTGCCCCATTTTTTGAGGGGGCAGATTTATTTATTTATTTATTATTATTATTATTATTATTGAGTTTTTTTGTGAGTTCTGGAAATTAGGCCTCTGTCTGAGTTATAGCTGGCAAAAATCATCTCCAAGTTTGATGGGGGTCTATTGGCTCTGAGTATGACCTTAGGTGTGAGGATAGTTGGTTAATTTGAGACTTCTCTGTCTTTGTTATGAAGGCATTTAGAGCAATGAATTTCTCCCTTAGAATTGCCTTCATTGTGTCCCACAAGTTCTGAAAGGTTGTGTCCTCATTATCATTTTTTTCTAGGAAGTTCTGGATTTCCTATCTGATTTCTTGTTTGACCCATTCATTGTTCAGGAGCGAGTTGTTCAGTCACCAGTATCTGTTGAAATTTTTGGATCCTGTACCGTTGTTAATTTCTACCTTTAATGAAGGGGATTACATTGATCTTTCTGAATTTGCTGAGGGATGATTTTTGGCCCCGTATATAGTCAATTTTGGTAAAAGTTCCATGCGCTGCTGAGAAGAATATGTAATCTATGTCCTTGGGGTGGAATGTTCTGTAGATGTCTGTTATCCCTAGCTTGTCTATGGTGCTATTTAGCAACTTTATTTCCTTGCTTGTCTTTTGTTTGGACCATCTGTCTAGTGATGACAGTGGAGTGTTAAAGTCTCCTACTATGATGGTGTTGACATCTATATCTGCTTTGCTTTTGAGTAATTGGAACTGAGGGGCCCTTGCATTTGGTGCATACATATTTAGTGATGTCTTCTTGCTGTATTGTTCCCTTGACGAGTAGGAAGTGACCATCATCATCCTTTTTTATTGCTGTTGGTTTAAAGTCTATTTTGTCAGATATTAGAGTAGCTACTCCCGCTTTTTTGTTATTTCCACATGCCTGGAAAATTGTTTTTGACCCTTTTACTCTCAGTAGGTTGCTGTCTTTAGCGATAAGGTGTGTTTCTTGAAGGCAACAGATGGAAGGGTCCATTTTCCTGATCCAACCTGCGATCCTGTGTCTTTTTATAGGAGATTTGAGTCCATTTACATTCAAAGTTATAACTGTGAGGTTTGCTTTAAACCCTGCCATGTTGGAGAGAATATGGAGGTTGGTATCTGAGCTGTTTTGTTATCTCTTTGGTGTTACCTTGCTTGTTCTCTGTTCCTTTCCTGAGGTCGGATATTTGTCTCATCTATGTGGGATATCTCGTGAAGTATCTTCTGAAGGTTTGGCTTTGTGTTCAAGTAACTGTAGAGCTGGTTAGTTTCATGGAATACTTTCATTTCTCCATCTATTATGATGGATAACTTTACTGGGTACAGTAGTCTAGGTTGGAATCCGTACTTCTTTAGGCCTAGGATCGCTTTGTTCCAAGCTCTCCTGGCTTTTAAAGTTTCTCTGGAGAAGTCTGAGGTGATTCTGATGGGTTTTCCTTTATACGTGAGTTTCCTTTCTCTCGTTGCTCTAAGGACTCTCTCTTTATCCTCAATACTAGGCATTGTAACTAAGAT